>JADDOH010001445.1:0-15766 GCA_016648135.1 Agrypnia vestita
AAAACTACTTTTAATTTAAAATTATTTTGTGACAAATTAGAAACAGAAAATTGGTTATCAGTACTAAACTTAGAAGATCCAGAAATATATTCTATAAACTTTCAAAAAATTATTCAAAAATATATAAATTCATCCAAAATTCTAAAAATATATAACCACAAATCTAAGTTCCGTAAAATAAAACCATGGATTACTCACGGCTTAGTAGTTTCAATACGTAATAAATATGATTTTTTTAAATCAACAATAAAATACCCCAATGATGAAGGCTTAAGGAGATATTATAAAAAATACAGAAATAAATTGACATCACTAATAAAAAAAAAAACCAAAGAGGAATATTTCATAAAAAAGGTGGAAGTTTCTAATTTCGACACCAAAAAACTTTGGTCAACAATTAACGAAATAACCGAAAAAAATGTTAATAAAAATAAAATAAAAACTATAAAATTTGACAATAATATTATAAATGTTCAAGAACACCCAGAAAAATGCGCAAATATCTTCAATAATTTTTTCATTAATGTGGGACTAAACTTGGCGAAAAAAATACCCAACAACAATTTTTCTCTTCCAATAAATAATCTACAGATATCGGAATGTGATAAACTCACAACATTCCAATTAACCAACCCAGATGAAATAAAAAAAAATATTATGAATTTAAAAGGAGGATCATCGCCAGGATACGACAACGTAACAACTGATTTACTAAAACAATCAAGCTCTATTATAAACATCCCAATTGCACACATAATAAAACAAGCCTTCGGTGTGGTATATTCCCTACAATATATAAACAAACATTAGTAATCCCAGTTTATAAGAATGGAGACCCTGAAGATAACTTATTGAAAAAAAAAACAATATTGAAAAAAATGCAGATGAGGCACAAAAATTACCTAAAATCAAACTCGCGCATTCAAATTTGTGTGATATGACGAATAACTAATCGAAATTAAAATAAAAAAGCCTACTATTTTTCAGTAGCTATCTACTTGGTAATCCGTCGAAGATAATATTGAACATACAGTACTGTGCGAATTAATGTGAACACAAGCGATAATTTGAAAAAAAACACAACATTTATTAGTTATAGGTAGTTGAAGAAAGCAGAGAAAAGAATACAATTTAAATTGTTTTAATAGGAAATATGTCCTCCTTTGGATTTTATAACTTCTTCAACACGTTTTGGCAGAGACTCAACAAGTTTTTTTAGTTTTCTAATATTTACTGGTCCCGAAACCATATATGTGGATTACAGATTCAATCAATTTTATTATTTTTATTTTTTATGGGTAGGTATATTCCATCCTGACGAAGGGGCCATAGGCTTTGAAACATGTTGATTTTATCAATTATTTTGTAAAACATTAATAACCTCGCAGGACTATATTCCTGCCTTGATTATGAGTCGAAAATATTCAAGCTATTATGACCTAATATCAATAGTTATGGAGATATGTGACATCAAAGTTTGCATTTTTTTTTTTCAATATTTCTGACTTATTTTTTGTAAAACAAGCAAACCACTCGGCAACGATGATCACTCTGCGAATGTACCTACTTGTATTTATACATACGCTAAAACATGAGGTCTAAAAATAGACTTGAGCTGTTAAAATTTTAGCTACTGGATAAAAGTATAATTTAGTCATAAAAAAGGGCCGCACGTCTCATACGACCTACAGGATTAAAAGGCTTTTGTTTTAGTCCGAGCCACAAAATTATATTCACATTTATTATTTAAATGGAGCTAACTTGCACGTGTCCATCCGAAATAATAATCGACTTCTTTTGCAATAATGAAATAAGACTCGCGACATCCTCAAACGATTTGTGTTTTAGCGGTGCTTATCTTAAAGACGCAATTTGCATGTGCGGGCACTCACACATATTTCCGATCGCATATCCCATCGCGGAGGGATATGCGATCGGAAATATGTGTGAGTGTACGACAAAATGCGGCCGAATTCTTTCCCAGTGCGGAACATATTATACCTAGGTACAGCCTCTCATATGAGACAACTCAATGATGCAGCATCAGTGCTTCTTACGAAGTTACTTTCAAAAGCAAGCATAAAAGTCAAACATATTATTTTTTTAAAGTAACTTCATTGTTGATGTTGATTATGATTACTTACTTACTTACCATCACGCTGTTTCCCCTGGGGGTAGGCAGAGAGGATAGAGCGCCACACTCTTCTGTCCTGACATACAAATCTCGCCTCAGCCACATTCATACATCTTCGCATGCAAGCTCGCCGGTTGTTGAGCCTTCTAACGGGACCATCTTCCAGTATCTGGTTGATCTGGTCATGCCACGTTTTCCGCGGTCGCCCCCTCTTTTATACGTATTGCTTATTATGTTGATTATTTCTTAAAAAACTTTAATTACCCTTTGAAATACAGTGATATTAAAATTATTTTCCTTTTTATTTATCTTTAACAACAAGTAAGTATAGCAAAAAGCAAGTAGGTACCATTTTATAACTTTTGAAATTAAAATAATTATTAAAATTTAATTGATTGTATGCGAGATTGATATTATTGATTTCGCGAGATTGCATTTCCTAGTGTATACTTACCCATCTACAAAGCCAGGAATGTAGTGAAGATTCGTGTTTTGAAATAGTTGCTAAATTATATTTACAACACACTTATTTCACAAACACTGCGTGTACGCCGAAAAAAAAGTCCCGGGGAAAAAGGAACAGAGTATCGTACACTATTGTAAGAATGAGTATGTTATTTTAGGCACCGTGACTTCAAATTACCTGATTTTTACGTGATTATGTGATTTGTTGTATACTTCAATGGAATATTTGCTACATAAATATGAAAGCCGGCTAGTATGGGAATAACGTGTCTATATACTATACATATATAATACGTCAATAATTGATACGATGTACGCATTTCACGTATTTTAGAATTAAAGGTAGAATTTATAGGGAAAAGTTATTTTTGGATCCTCAAAATCGGCAATAAATACAAAGCACGAAATATCGTTGTTCTAATTAACGGACTTTTACTATACATGTATCAAAGGTAACATGGCAATTAGCCCTTCATAATAAAAATCATTCACCTGTTAAGTACTCAATTACACCTTAATTCATATCGACTATAGATATAAGTAGATACCGATCGACTAAAACATTTAATAAAATAATGCTGCAATCTTATCTTCAAGTCCTGGGATTAATTTTATTTTATTTCAATTTTAAACTTCTGATTATTTTTTTTACATATTTAGCTTAAAAAAAGTAACCCATAAAAACCATGTTTTTATTTTACTCCCTTTCTTTGTAAATTAAGTTTACCATCATGTAATTAAATAATTGATTGACTGAAAATGAAACATGTCTAGACAAATATCTATGTCAAAATTCTCTATCTCTGTTAACCAATTGTCATAAATTTTTGAAATTCATAGTGAAGTACCTATTATACTATAGTAATTATATATAGTAATTAATATAATTATATATCGTAATAATATAATTAATTAATATAATTATACATAGTAATTAATATAATGAATAATAAATATAATTATATACAGTAATGCAAATTTAGAAAATATTCCGCAACGTTATCGGGCCGCCGCCGACGGTAGTAATCAAACATTTATGTAATGATTCCAATGTTAAAAAACTATTAAAATATCTAAAAATCCTAAATTATACTATAATCATTAAATTTTTTTAACGAAAATTTGATAGATCTTCTTGAACGTCCCCACGAGTCTGCGTGCAAAATTTCAGCTCGTTTGGATCACGAGAAAAGGGTTAAAAATCGATCCAAAGTTTTTGCGTCAAATAATCAGACGCCACGAATTAAATGGAGTACAAAAGCGGACTCCACTTCTTCATTCAAGTGAATGCGTACGAGTTCTCATAAATCGTGAATATAAAAATTAAATGAAGTCAAAGCATCCAGCAAGTGGCAACGTCGCATTTCAAACTTTCGCTCGACGCGCAGTTGGACGTCACACACGGCTAGCAATGAATGTTCGGAATAATGCCGACAGCGCTGCTATTTTTTGTAACGAAAATTTGCAGAACTACAGATATACTGAGAATAGCCAAACTGGGAGCGAATTGACGTCCAATTTTTTTTTTTTTTTTTTACATTTATGGCATCAGAAAGACAATCCGCGCCCATTGCGAACACTCTCCCATCTGACGTCCGATATACGGACGTCGTAAGCAGGTGGACGCCACATTATATGCAATTTCATCCATGATGGACGCCCAATAGGTTACAGGATATATATATATATATATATTTATATATATATATTTATATATATATATGACAAACTACTTTCTGGGGGAACCCGCGTCAAACGGTCCTGAAAAGGACTTTTATACTCCCGACGTTTCGAACAGGTAACACTGCTCATTCTCGAGAGCCTCTTATTTTGATTCCTGCCCAAAACTGGACGAGTAAACCCGACTGTTCGGGGCAAGAACCAGAACAAAAGTGAATTAAAATCCTTATTGGTGCTAAACATCTTCTTATTTAATCTTCTTATAAAGTGGATGTCAAAAATAAGAAGATTACTTCATCTTTAGTGCAGCATGTTTTAACCGAGGGCCACAAAATAGATTTTGATAATGTATATGTTACAGTGAATCTGTTTTTCTAGTGAGTCCATCATTCACTGGCATTTTAGAGAAATTATATTCAAGGTCATTCTTATCATATTCAAAGCGTTTTTCACCAATAGAAATGAATACAATATTTTAACTTCTACTTACTAGTGAATTTATTGGTTTCCGAACTGTCAAAAATTAAATTTGACAAGTCTGAAATCCGTTTCCGTAAAAATCTATGCTTTTAAACGAACTTTTATTTATCCAAATTGAAACAACCGGGCCTTGAATAACAATTTAATAAGTTATTGCGTGAACAAGGTTCTTACTGCACTATTAATTTCTTCTGAGCATATCAACATTATGTAGGTAACGGATATTATTAAAATAGTCATTTTGGAGTGTTGAAAGTTGAAAGTTTCGGCTGCACCAATTCTTCATTATATGATTTTATAACAAGATTCTAATGGCACATGGACCTTGTTTTCAAAATTTATTTTGCGTTTTGTGTCTCATTCTACACTAGTCTAGTCCGAAGTCACCACAAAGCGACAGTATTGTATTTCTAATTTTTATCCTTTGAGCGATAGCATATTCTCTATTCTGTGGCGATAGTTCTGTTTCTCGAACTGTCACACTTCTGGACTGGATTAGTTTAGGTAGGTAACTAAAACGTAATATATTTTTAAAATTTTAATCGCGAACACTTACGAAATTCTGATCATCTTATAATTCAAAAGACAGTCGATTAAACTCATAAAAATGATACGGTGCGAGCAAGCTTCACGTCTGTCACCGACGTCGAGCCGAGTAAGTTTGCGAACTTAAAAACCGCGCACTTTATGTTGTACGTCTACCACCCGTGCTTACACGTGCGCAAACAAGAAACGCAAACGACATTAGACACATTTTTGATAAAAAGATAGAAAATTGGAAATGCGGAAGAATCTGAATGAATTCAAACGTAAATGATGACTTAGAATCTCTTTGATTTTTGTATTTTTCGCATCGAGTGTTTGTTACTTGACGCACTTTTAAAGGTTCATTTAAAATTAATAATACCGGGTGTATGTTTATTTATGTTTCTATATTTGTAAGAAATAAACTTTTGTTGTATTGTTATAAAAAAAACATATTTAATAAACTTAATTGACAAAATACATATTCATTAATAAAAATTTTCCCTTAACCCCCCAATATTTACATGGTGACATAACCTCGTTTTGTTCCGGCAGTCGTCAGATATCATAAAAAACCCGAGTGCGCGATCTTTCAGCCGACACCTTACTTCGCGATTCGTATTCGTTTTGCGGTGCCGCTGTCCTATTTTAATTTAGGAGTTAAAATAGGACCGCAAAATGAATAAAAATCGCCTAGTGAAGTGCCGCCTTTATACTTTCTACGCTTTAAGAATTACGTGTACAAATTGATAGTTTCACCGATATATTGTCTATGCTTTGAGTAATGCGCGCATTCGTGAACAAAATATATTTTCACGGATAATGTGTAGTGAATCTGAGAATTCGTTGATTTAGATGTTTTCACTGCCCAGACTCTGCCCGACCGGGAAAAGTACATTTCTACTAGTGAAAGTATAGTCTCACTAAAAATGCAAATTCGCTGTAACATATATACCAGAGCTAACCTTAACTTAGAATCATCGCGCATTTACCGAGAAGCAATAGAAATTTTCATTCATAAAAATAACATGAACAGCAGAAACGATTCCATAAGAATACCAAATACCTGGACTAATATCTTAGAGACAAACTCATGTAATACTGCAATTCATGAAAAAAACCCAACTTTTAAAATTAACCCACAAAATTCAACAATAATAGAAAAACCAATTAGTAATGTAATTACCCGTTCCCAAAGTCGGCTGTTAAACAAATAAATAAAAATAATGTTTAGCACCAATAAGGATTTTAATTCACTTTTGTTCTGGCTCTTGCCCCGAACAGTCGGGTTTACTCGTCCAGTTTTGGGCAGGAATCAAAATAAGAGGCTCATGAGAATGAGCAGTGTTACCTGTTCGAAACGTCAGGAGTTTAAAAGTTCTTTTCAGGACTGTTTGACGCGGGTTCCCCCAGAAAGTAGTTCGTCATCTTTTATCCGCGAATACCTTAAATATAACATATATTTATATATATATATATATATATATATGTTTGCATTAAATTTTTTAAAGTTTGTAATGTACATATTATCGAATAAATAAATAAATTTAATTGCATTGAAAGTGAAAATAAATATTGTAGTAAAAAACGCTATGCTAAATTCAGATTAGTCCATCAGCAAATTATACTTCCTCTCTTTATTCTGTTAGTGTCTATGGATACAATGAAATTTTAAATCAATGCCAATTGTCTGTATGTGGGGTATAAAAGCAAAGGCAGCAATATCCAAAAAATAAAAAATGTTTTGAATGTTGTCAGCGAGTATTACTAATTTAAAATGTTCCGAAGTCTAGATTTTATGTATCTGTCTATCCCTTCCAAAATCACATCTCCTGTAAATTTATACGCTGTGTTTCCTATAAAATCTCGAATTAATTACATTATAAAATAGTAATACCCGATGAATTTTCTGTGTGTAGTTTTCTGGGATTTTCTGCCGTGTATATGTGATCTCTCTGGCCGACGTTTCGGATCCCATTGCAGGGTCCACCATCAGGGCCAATGGATTCCTTTTAATATTATTATTATTTATTATTATTGATAATGGGCAGGCAGCTTAAGCTGATAGGCCCATATCACTGTCTCTCATTTGAATATCCAGCCTATTCTTAAATTGGTTGACACTGGCTGCAGACACAACATCCTCGGGCAAACTGTTCCACATATGACCACTCTATTGCTTAATGCATGCTTTCTTGGGTTACACGAGAACCGAGACTTGTTCAACTTCAGATGATGTCCTCGAAGGCCCACATTAGTGTTAAATGCAAACATATCTGTCCTATATGTACTATATTATTATAAAACATATCTAGCTTTTTTTCACAATTATCAAAACAGTTTGTCGCACAATTTATAGGCAAATTCACAGCAGCATTAAATGTCTTATACTCATTTATGATGAAAAGTGTATGCCTCGAATGATGAACAGGATTATTAAAGCAGTGCGCAATTAAAGGGTTAAGGTATTTTTAAGGTACTTCCATTCGGCGATACATCAATTATTTTTTTATTTTTGCAGGATTGGGCCAAGTCGAAGGATTCAAAGAAAAATGCTAGTCAGAATGCAGTTGTCAACAGTCAGGGCTGGGGACCACAGGTGAGACTCTAGTCCTTTCCTAATTTTGCTTATCAAGATTTGCACTGTACACGCGATTGCATCCTCATGCGATGAAAGTGCAATTGCGTCCCTTTACGGCCAGAGAATTCAGCGCATAATTCCTTCCGATTCTACCGTCTGGTTATAATACATTTAGACGAGTATTTGTTCAGAAATTTTAACCATATATGTATTTTTTAAAGGTTTTAATCATTTTGTTTGACTTGTATCACGGTGAATGAATTTTTAATATTCAGTATAATTTACTGTCATGTTAGCTTAATGTTTTACAATAGATAAGTCTGAAATACTTTCAAAATGTGCAAACTTTGTTGTTAACTGTTAACATTTCTTCACAGAATATTTTATAACTATGATATACCCTGTGTATAGTCACGCGCTAGCCCTAGTGGCAATCGGCTATGGTCGTAATTTAAACTGAACATCACCGCTGTATATATAATTAATCCTATGTGACGTTTCAGTACATTCTGAGATTAACGAATAAAACTGTTTTAAAAAATAATTGCACAGACTAGATTTATAAAAAATATTTTAAATAATTACTAGGCAGAATTTCCAAACGAACGGCAATGTTTCTTTTAGTATATCTTCATTATTTATATGAAAAATTAACAAATTGATTCGTTCATCTCAGAATGTACTAAACATTACATATGATTTATTATATATACAGCGACGATATGTAATAAAATTAAAAATTAGTTACGGTAAATATGGCACTCTTTGTACTAAACACTATTCAGAAATCTTTGTTTCCTTTTCGCAGGCGAGATTTGAGTGCTGGCTACGAGCTGAAAGTTCTGGTTATTTGAGTATCAGATGAGTTTACTGAATATCTGTAACAGCTGATAATAACATATACATTTCAATATTACAGGGCAACAACGGAGTCCCTCTGTTCCTGGAGAAGTGCGTCAACTTCATAGAGGCCGAGGGTCTGGGGGCGGAGGGCATTTACAGGGTGCCGGGCAACAGGGCGCACGTCGATCTGCTCTTCAAGAACTTTGACGAAGGTAAGGCTACCCACCGATCGTATCGTGGGCTCAATACTAGAATTAGATGTCTCGAATTTTGGCAGTTTTGAGATATTTACACCAAAAAATCTTGAAATAGTAATAATCCTAAAACAAAATAAATTATTCGTGTTTTTTAAAGCAAGCTATCAATCATTTACAAAAATAGACAAAAAGAATGAAGATTAAATTCTATAATTAAGTATCTGGTGATATCACAGGGTATAAAAACCAAGCCCATTTTTTTTATGTAAAGGGGGTTGAGTTAGAGCAAAAGAGTATTTAAAACCAAATTAATTAATCAATTAGAAAGACATACAGAAAAATCTAATCCACGAAAAAATATTTTGGGGCCGGTGCTCTGAACACTAAGCTATAGGAGCCCGGAAAGGGGGTGACCCGGGTTCGAATCCCGGTAGTAGCGAAAATATTTTTTCATGGATTAGATTTTTCTGTATGTCTTTCTAATTGATTAATTAATTTGGTTTTAAAAACTTCACAGAACTTTGTTCTGAAAGATTACAACTTCACAAATATGAATGTGTTCTTGAATTTGAAAGAGTATTTATTCATGCACAATTACATCAGTTAGTTATACAAAACATATTTTATGTTAAATAGATTTTATTTTTTTAAATTTACCTTCAATCCGAGTCTCTTAAGGAAAAACTTCTTCTTGTAACAAATCGTGACTTATTTACTAAGCCATTATACTTTTTAAGACTATTTAGTTTGACACTTTCGCAATTGTTTCAAAATTTACAAGCTCGTAGTAATTTTTTTAAGCAAGTCAAACGTATTTGAACCGGCCGCAGTAACTGATTGCCTATACATTTTGATGGCCTGTGGGTGATATCTATTTTTTCTATTGACATATCGTCAAAATCGTAGAATAATGACGGATGTGCTAAAAATTCCATATTGACTTATATGGATCGTTAAAAAGTGAAAAATAAGCCATCTAATGGTACATAAAAAGTGTATTTTTTCTCATTAATTTAACCGTCGTTATACCGACTTCATTTATTCTGATTTGCGATCGTAGAACAATGCAGTATGTGTAAAAACATTGTTATACTGCGCTGACTATATTTGAGGTTTGAAAGGTATCAACTTTAAATAACTAACCCAAGTTTCAAAGGAAACAAAAGTAGTTATCGAGCTATGACATAAAGTGTCTTTATGTAAATAAAACTTCAACCTGTTCTCCTGCAAACTTGAGAAAAATCACATGCGTCGTTATTCTACAATTATGACGATATCATTATTATATATCAGGGGTTCATAATAATGTTATTAATAAGTTATAATAATTAGAAAAAAATTGCATTATGGATTGATTAGTGAAGAGAAGAATATCTTTATAAGCATAAAAACTTAGCTGCAAATCTTAAAACAATATTTTCTCAGTTGTCTAGTTTTAATATTGAGCTCATGATATATGGGAGGTGCTGTTCTCTGGAAGGTTGTTCTCAATTGATTGGCGTTTTCAGATCCAAATATATCCATCCAGCAACTAGACATTCCAGTAAATGCCGTGGCCACCGCCCTCAAGGACTTCTTCTCCAAGAGATTGCCCCCGTTGTTTGATGAATCCACAATGCAGGAACTCGAAGATATAGCGGGTGAGTTTAAATTGAATTAATTAAATTGATGTTTAACAATTATAGTAATAGTTGTTGACTTTCTTTCTTCTGCGTGAAGCAATGAAGATGCAGTATCCAGGTTTGCCACCCATCACCTAAAAGTCTAACTAACCATTGAAACTCGAAACAGAAATTTTGTGTTGCTGGTAGACATCTTCAACCAATCAACACAATGTCACTATACAATATCAATTTTATCTATGTGTTGTGACTTTGGAGTTCTCTATTCTCCGACAAAGCCCATGCCCAAAGACATGATTTTCCCAATTGTGCTTCAGTGAAGTAAATAATCATATGTGGGGTGTAAAAGCAAAGGCTGCAATATCCAAAAAAAATTTAATGCAATCATCGAGGTTTATAAATTTATAATGTACTGAATTTGAGATTTTATAGGAAACATAAATTTATAGAAAATATGCTAATGGAAGGGATAGATACATAAAATCCAGAATTTGGTACATTTTAAATTAGTAATACTCGGTGACTGCATTCACAACATTTTTCAATTTTTTTTTTGTGTATTGCTGCCTTTTAGGGTTAAGTTGTACCCCGTTTTGGAACGTGAGTGTTAACGTGATGTCTATTTTCTCACTTTAAAAATAACAAGTTCAAAAATTTCAAGTTTTGAAGACATTTTGTTGCCAGTATAAAGTATTTACTCGTGTTTGACCATGAAAAACGTGTATTTGTAAATGTTTTTAAAAGGTCTGTATATAACTTAATGATAGTGGAACGTTCTGCAGAAATGAAACTACAAATAAAAAATAAAAATGAGATTTCATTGAAATTAACGTTTAATGATTGTATTTTCTAGGATCTCTAGGCAACACAGATCGCAGCGGGCG
The DNA here is from genome assembly GCA_016648135.1 of Agrypnia vestita. Taxonomy (NCBI): domain Eukaryota; kingdom Metazoa; phylum Arthropoda; class Insecta; order Trichoptera; family Phryganeidae; genus Agrypnia; species Agrypnia vestita. The sequence goes on from JADDOH010001445.1 coordinate 11,412, forward strand.
GCTGCTGGCTCTTCGCGCGCTCTTAGCCGAGCGTCTGCCTCAACACCAGAGGGCGGTGCTTAAATACATCTTCCACCATTTTGTCAGGTAATTTTACCCTTTTTCATCCATCAAAATATATTGATGTGCACAACGCAATTCGCCGGCACGAGGATTGAACGGATGAAAGACGGGAATTAGGGATGTCAATGGGGATGTAAAGGAGGAACAAAATGTGAACTGTATTTCGATAAGGGATGAAAGATAAACACTTCTTCTAAAATCACTGCGATATTGAACTTGAAGCACTTTACACACTTCTGCGAACTTGGCGAAATATCGCTTGAAAAAGGGTTTGGTAAACATGCGACACAAAATATTTGATGCTTGACAATTTTCTTGACACGACAATAACAAACGATGCAGCTCACACAATAGTTTTTCGACTATATTTGGTATAGGGCGAAGGGAAGGAGGGGGAGGGGGGTCGACTTCGTACGCCAGACTCGCGTCAAAAGAACCAAAACGCCTAAGAATAGGTAAATAAGGAACAATAGATATGCACCATATTTTTCAGACCACTATATCTTATTATACAAGAAAATATGAATAATGGAGAATATCAGAATTCTAACCAGCTGCTCTTTCTGTTCCAATTTTTCATAAATAACTAAAATAATACTGAAACATAAAACACAAAAATAATTATAACACATTTATATTGTAGCACCACCATACATAAATTTAATTTTAAGAAAAGGTTTTTTCTTTAGTGTGGTAAACAAAGTGTTTTATTTGAGAAAAAGTGTAGCTTAGTAATAGCGAAGGGCCTAACTTCGTTTCGGAACAAAGGCTTCAACGTGTACCTGTTCACCAATTTGAAGGATTTAAAATGAACCCTTCACTTTGTCTACTTTAATGAACTATCTACATAAAGTCGCTGATGAGGAGTTGGGTTATTTCGATTATTATGTTATTTCGCAGGGATGAAACTGTTCATTTTTATGGTTATGAAAGTGATCTGAATTATTCATTTGTTTTACATCACTAGACATCACACATCAGTGAATGTCACGGTGATAGGCGTTTGAAGTTTAAAGGATTGAAGTATATATTCAAATAAAAATGTGTGTATAGTGAAGTACTACATTGTAGTACAGAATAAACCCGTCACTACATGAATTGCAGAATACATACGACTTGTAGCTTGTTGGTGTAGTGGTTTGAGCCTCAATCCAGGACACCACAAGTTTGTCTTATTTCCATATCACAAGCGTTTATTTATTTCGAAAATAGTAAGAATATTGATGCGACACGCATTCCGTGTTCATATCTCCGTTTGAAATAATAAACAATTCTTTTCTGTTCACAGGATAGCGGACAACTCCAAACTAAACTCGATGGACTCGAAGAACCTGGCCATTTGTTGGTGGCCCACCCTGCTGCCCGTGCAGTTCAGCGACATGGCCCGCTTCGAGGCCACGCGGCCCTATCTGGAGGACATCCTTCAGACCATGATCGACCAGTTCCCCTTCCTGTTCTGCGGCCAGGAGGCGGCGGTCATGGTCTGAGATCGCTGGAGCCTCGTCCTCTTTGGCGATGTCTACTGATAGGGACGACCACAACCAATCCATCGTCACGCCCGCGCCGCGCGATGAGATGCGAAAGTGTTTGTAAGAAACAGCTATCGCTCCATTTAGGGACTATCGTTCGGCTTATGTCACGTGGATGATCCTCTTTATATCCATTAAATGATGACTGAACCAATATATTTTGGAACAAGAATATGGCCGTATTATCGGTGCTTCTAAACGCGGGTAGTGATGCAACGATTCCTCATTTTATGGTGGCTAGCATAATGATCGTACAATAATTGAAAATGAAATTATATTTTGAAAAAGGTGTATTTCATTATAATATTTTAGCTACGTAATAACTAGGATAAATTAATAACAAGTGTTGTTAAAGCTCTGTGAAACTCATTAGAAAGTAATTAAAAATATATAAATCAGACAAAAATAACCTTTTGTTTACTTTGTAAGTAAAAAAAACACGCCGCACTCAAAATAAACACGTTGTAAAAAGGTTTCCGACAGTGGGCGGCGTTTTGATCAAGTGGACAATTCGTAAGCTTTTGTAATTCGTAAGATCGGTGACGGCGACATGGATCATTTCATCACTACTCGCACTGCGTAAACGTAATTTATTTAACCTGTAATAAGTGACCATATAATGCGTTATTTCTCAAAAATAATGTATGCAATATGGATTATCAGAGTCATTTCATAAAGGTTCGTCCGTACACCGCATCACATAATTGCGCCTCACTGGTGTCCTGTAAACCGACAGTGCAGTTCCACTGTGTCACAATGTAAATAACGTCTTCTCTATTGTGTGCATTTTTTACACATGTCATCACAGGCACTTCTACGACGCACACCAAGCGTGCTCTGTGTCGTAAACTCTACAACGAAATTCACTGTCAGTGAATCTTACATTTCTTATTTGTCGCTTGTTTTCGCTCCTCTCCTAAGATGTATTTTGAACGAGGATTTGAATCATCACAATAGAATTATTATTATTATTGGGAAATTTTAAATTCTCGCCGATTGCGATTCCACCTTCGGCAACCAATATTTTAGACACTAGTTTTTTAAGAATGTCTACGGACGATAAGAATCATCGTAGGTATTTTAATAGTCATCGATGTATGTACGTTACATCGTGTTCTGATGTAAGCTTTGTATATTATGCCATTGCCAATGTTGAAATTTTGCTACATACATGTATGTATTTAATTGTTTAAATTAAACTGAATGGAATGTGAATCTAAATAAATTACATCGCACATTGCTGCATCATATTTTTTTTAATGCAAATATGTCAACGAGCATTTAGTCTTATTTTTTTGAATTCTCAAAAAAAATCTCATTGTATTCCGTACTTTTAAAGTATCACCATTTGGAAATATGCATTTATTGGATTGAAGATATTCGACGTCGAGGCACATGTAGGAGTGATCCAACGTCGAATCTCTTTTGTTTTACGTGACAATACTATTCGTTGTTCAACTGCCATGTATGTGGCGACTTGTAATTATGTAGCATTTGTAAAAATTGGCATTTATTTTAAAATGTTTATCATGGTGATCGTTATTTTTTTCCATTAAAACGTTCATCTGAGAATTATTGTGAAAATACGTTAGACGTTAAATTGGCTTAAATCATGAAAACAAAATGTTACTACTACGTGTACACTTATGGTAAAAGTAGAGATATTTTGTCCCTCTTGTCTATACATAATATATTAATGTAATTTTAATATTGATGTGATTAACGCCAAGAACTAATCTCTTTGAACTTTTTGCAGTTCATGTTGTAAACCTGTCCGGCGTCCGGCATTTTATCATTACGCCATTGATGGTCGCCGGGCGCCGAGAGGGTTGATATTTATGAATAGTTATAATGATAGTTGATTGATTGGTGCCATTTTTTAAAGGGATTAACATTGCGTCGTCGATATAATAGCCAACTGTGTTATTTTAATCTTTTTTGAGCCGTTCTAACACTAGAGTTTGTGTGTGCGGGGATCGAAAGGTTGACGTAATTAACGCAACGTAGAAAGCTTGATCCTTTTTAGTGCCAATTGTTTTACTTGCCAGATAAAAATAGTGTTACTTTTCGTACAAAATGACGAGAGGCGTCGTTTCTTGAAAAGTTACTTTATTTAAATAAAAATCGTAAGCCTTTTTCTTTTTCCTTTCAATAAAAGCAGACGTGATCATGGAACTGCAGCCTATTTTGGGCTGTAACATTTTTTGTGCATTCCAATATATTAGTGACGTTCCACAATATCTGGTTTCCTTTAAATTTTTAGAACTAACCATTTATGTAATGACTTTGGAATAGTATGACTGCTTTTGAAATACAGTTTTTTTCTCTACATAACTATGCATAATAAGTCATTTTTTCATCACAGAAAATCACTGACGCCGAGTCGGTCACTGATATCTTTTAAATTGCAATCACTAACTGTGATTGATTATCTGTTTCTTATCTGAAACTATTGACAATATGTTTATTTTATTTGTTTATTTGTCGGTGGTTTGCTATATTTTGATTTGATGTTTATTTCTTTGTGAATTGTATATTATTTAGCTTCTAATTTATTGTTATATTATCGTGAAATTGTGATCACAGTCACCGTTTTCAATCACTCACATCATCGAATATCAATCACGGAGCACGTTATCTCTTCACCAGACTAAACTGAAAAATTACAACAATTTAGATGTGTTTGTTATTCATTTTGATATTTTGTTGAAACTCATTCATAATACTCCAATATGTAACAAAAAATGTCATTGATTCAAAAAA
>JADDOH010001446.1:0-28945 GCA_016648135.1 Agrypnia vestita
AGTATTTTATAAGTCGAATTGCAGTGTACGTCCATGTTTAATTACAGTGCCTGTAGTGCCGACGCCGCTATCCCGCGCACGACTCCGTATTAATTATTATCGTTGCTATGAAAATAATTCAAAAATGGACCGCGCACAGCCCCAGCTAGGCGAGCACGTGATCCGAGTTGTGTTGTGCTACGGGCGTGAGGCCTGACCTCGGAAAATTATCATCCATCACAAAAAACGGTAGGTACCTCCGCACTTCGCGATCGCAATTACATTTATTAGGGCTGTAAGATCGATTTTGAATTCGAAAACAAGAATGTAAATTTTCGTTGAAAATTTTAAAAATATATTGATTCTATTAGATGTCAATATGAGTCTTTATTTAAAATTTAAAAATGCGCACCCAAAATAAAAACAAAAAAGTAACCCATAAAAACCAAGTTTTTACTATACTCCCTTTCATTGTAAAATGTAACAATAATTAAAGACGAATTAAAACATATAAAATATAACATATATGCCACGAGTCTGCTTGCCAAGTTTCAGCTCGATTGGATCACGGGAAAAGGGTCAAAAATCAATCCAAAGTTTTTGTTGACGGCAAGCAAGCAGACGCCACGAGTTAATAGAACGGGAGTAATTAAGTTAATTTATAATTGTTTATTATAAATGTCTCACAGAGACGAAACTGTATTTTCAATTTTCCAAGTTTGTGTTTTCTGGGGTATTATGCGGTGTTATTACGACCTTTCGGGCCGGCCCTGCAATGGGATCCGAAATGTCGGCCCGAAAGGTAATAATACCCCAGAAAACACAAACTTGAAAATTCTGAGTGGCCGTGAAAACCTAAGAACATTCTGTATTTTCAAATATAGATGTCTCATTAGCGACATCTATGGTCATTCAAGGGGAATGAAATGAGTGAAAAATGCTTTGGGGCCGGCCGCGTTTAGGATTCTTGCAACTCACGTGTGAAACGTGGCGTATAATTTAAATATATACAACGTCCAAAAATTAGTAGATACTGTATTCTATCATGGGTGGAAATGGCGAACGCTGCACATGTGTAAAGTGATCACTTAAGCCAACCGTTAAGTCCTATGTACACCCAAAAGACTTATATACCTACTCTCCCTTAAAATTACAGTTTCGTCTCTGTGAGACATCTGTAATACATATTGATTGATTATTGATGTCCCTGTGACAAAAAATCCAGTTCTGTTCTGAAAAATTTGGACATACTCAAAATATTCCAAGTTAATTTAGCTTATATTATTTATTATTTAATTTAATTACATACATTCAAAATTGAATGTTAAGTAGACAACAGTGAGCACTTTCGACACCTCACTGTTCGAATTAGGAATTCTTCGAGTCTAGGGGGGGTGGTTTTTATCGTAGAGGCATTAAAAACTTGTAGAACGCTGGGAAATTTTTTTAAAATTATTTATTTATTTATTTACGGCCAACGGGCTTTTAAATCAAGAGTAAATATTTGAAAATAAAATAAACAGTCAACAAAATTTAATTGAAAAATTTGATAAGTAATTAACTTAAGGCAAGTAAGAAAACATACATGGTTACATATACATATACAAAATACAATACATATAATAAAGGAAAATACAATCAGTGATAAATATTTCACAAGTAAAATGATTTAAAGGATAAAATAAAATAATAATAAACAAATGCTGAATATAAAGTAAGGTTTGTGATGTATAACCTTGCCACAGGTAGCCACGATATTTCAGTAGCGCTGGAACCACAACAGTACGGGGTCTATAATTTCTTCGAGTGCTGTATATCTCGGAGGCTCTATGCTTTCATTATAACTTAGGAACGTGACACCGGCCAATTACCGACGTGGAACCTTCGACGAGGCGGGATATGATACATGATTTATTTATTGAGAGGGATAAACATTAAGCCTCTTTTTTTATATACAGATGGCGAAGAGGAAATAAATTTAAGCTTCTGAAGAACGGGCAGCGATAATTCTCCACTACCAGTATTCTCTCCAGGCTATAAATAATATCTCGGGATTTAATTCACTTCCTTGATTAATCTGTACGCCGACGATATTAAGTGCAAATCAATATGTACGAGTATATGCTTTGGTTTAATTTATTATGTTCATTCTAAGCTAATTTGCCAATGAACCCTTAATAATAATAATATTAGTAATTCGGATGAATTTCATTACACAATAAAGTATATTGCTCTCAAATTCCGTAAATCAATTGTAGATTTTCTCATTAGCGACATCTGTGGGGATTTAGGGAAATGAAAATGGCTTTGTACAGGCCGCATGGAAAGGCGGTTACAACTCATATGTGAAAGCTTTCCACGCAATTTGAACATATATACAACTTCCAAAAAATGAATAAGCATGGTATATTCTATCATGGGTGGAAATGGCGAATGTTACATTGTGTAAAGTGATCACTTAAGCCAACCATAAGATAGGTCATAAGTCCTATGTACACCCAAATGACTTCTATACCTACTTTCCCATAAGAAATACAGTTTCATCTCTGTGAGATATCTATAATATACATTAATTGATTAATAATGTCTCTGTGACATAAATCCAGCACTGTTCTGAAAGATTTTGAACAAACTCAAAAAATATTCTTAATAATAATATTTGTTTAATTCTTTAATCAAATTATAAATACACACTTTAAAAAAGAAGCGAGATTTAAATTGTACTTAGATATAAAGGACGCCTTAGGTTGGATAGAAAAGTAATGTTAGAAATTTAAAAATTCCTTTAACACTATAAATTCTATACTTTTGTATTTTGCTATTACTTTGTGGTTTTTCATCATGAATATAATTAAACAAATTAACTTTGTTTATCACCACCTATTTTTTGGTAAAACCAACTGGTTTCGAAAACAACGTTCCTTCGTCAGGGTATACTTAATACTAATTAAACTTTACAAAATTATGAACAACCATACTTCAGTGTCAAGTATCCAAATGGGGGTAAATAATGGGGGGTGCGAAAGAAACAGGTGATATTCAATTTTTTAATTCGAAATCCCCCCTTTTAAATAATATTTTATTGGATATTATTTAAAAAGGGATAGGATCTGAACGTCAACTTGACACTTTCTTAACTTTTTAAATTCTTTTCATCGCAATTTACAATTGAGGTTGGAAATAATGCCACATTAAACTTTTTAGATTTAACTTTGTCTATCAATAAAAATATAATTGAATTTAATATATATCGCAAATTTACATATACTGACACAATAATCCACAACACGTCCAACCACCCGATCTCACATAAACATTCCGCCTTCCATTCCATGATACACCGACTTGTTAACGTTCCATTGTCTGATGTTAATTTTCTTACTGAGCTGTCCATAATAAAACAAATTGCCACAAACAATGGTTACTCTCCTAATTTGATTGATAAAATTCTAAACAAAAAACCTAATAAAATAGCCATAAATAATTTTTTATTCAATAATTGCAAAAATAACGATGATATTAAACAATGACGTAGAATTTGATATATTGGCAATTTTTCAATTGAATGCTCGAAAAATCTCCCTCCCACCATAAAATCAGATTTCTATACAAAAAATGATATTGGTAACTTTTTGAGGAATGTTAAAGATGGAGACCACAAATTGACTCACTCACTTTATAAACTAAAAATTAATGACTGTCCCTCTTTTTATATTGGAAAAACGAGTCGTAATTTTCATATTAGGATTATAAAACATATAAGACGCTTAAATAATTCAAATTTTTCCGAATTTTCCAATCATATTATTGAGAATAACCATAGTTTTGATAAAAATACAGGAGTCAATATTCTTCACATTGATAGTAAAAGTAGACGTCTTAATAATTAAGAAGCCCTAGAAATTAAGAAAGCCATAAATAATTATGAATCTATTAACAACCAAAAAATCTAACTTACAGTTAACTGTTTCTTTCGCACCCCCCCACTATTTACCCCCGTTTGGACACTTGACACTGAGGTATGATTGTTCATAATTTTGTAAAGTTTAATTAGTATTAAGTATACCCTGATGAAGGAACGTTGTTTCCGAAACCAGTTGGTTTTACCAAAAATTAAGTGTAATAAACAAAGTTAATTCGTTTCATTATACTATAAATTTTAATAAAATTGTTAAGCAATTTAATTAAATATTCCTTATTAGAATCTACTCACCACATCCCCATAATAAATTAGCAGGGTGTACATTGAGAACATTGAAACAAGATTAAGATTTTAATATACCATAATATTCACATAGCTGTGATTTATTTACATTTTTTATTTTTCTATGGCACTGGTTACAACTAATTATTATTTCCTGTGAAAACTCGTTAAAATCGCAATCAAGATCACATAAAACCTCATCTATTCCTTCAGGCTAAATCGCTTAAAATAAATAAAAAGCATCTATTGTAAAAAAGCCTAGTTCAACATTCAGAACGTGGGTGGTGACTTGATGAAATATTCGTTACGCTCAAGATGGATTTTTTAAAAGAAATATAAGTATGAATGATTTTTCACTCACAGAAAAAAAATCAATTTATAATAAATAATACGAATGGTGGGTGTTTAAAAAAAAAGCATTTGATTTTGTATCAATTTAATGCAAATTTTTACATCACAGTGTAGTTTTGCTGATGCTAAGTCTATGGCTGTCATAATAATTCAAATTATTCGGTTTATCAAATACAGGATGTTTCGAAATGATGTACTTATTTTCAGAACTAAAATAATCATTTATGTGGTGTGGGCTTGATGAGGAAGAATTAATAAGGGAAAAAGGTACGAAATACACATATATGATAGTAGTGTTGATAGAATTAGAAAAAGAGGATGTCTGCAAATGACTTGAAACGACCAAGTAAACCAGATATTCGAGGATGGTCCTGCTAGATGCCTCGAAAATCGACAAGCTTGTGTGAAAAGATGTTAGAAGAGGTCAGTGGTTCGAACCTTGTTCAAGATTACTAGCAAGTTGGTCCTCTTCTTATAGCACAAGCATTTAGATAATATTGATGTATTTAAATATATTAAATGATATTGTATTTAAAATAAAATGAAGACACTTTTTTATAAAAATTACTAAAAATGAGAAGATATTTTTAACAGCCATAGTTCTAAGAGCGATCACAGTATATGCGTGTAAAATCGAAAGAGTGGGCGCTTTTTTCTCAAACCCCAATGATCACTTCAAGTTTTCGTCGCGTGAACAAGAAGAAAAAGATTGAACAAGAGGCTATTAAAAACCATATTTTCTCTTTTTTAGTATTTTTTATGAGAGCGTATTTTTATTATTTATATATAATATTATTTGTTAATCTTCATAACGTTAAATATTGTAATTAATTCTAACCTCAAAACTCAAACATCAAAGGCAGATGTCATCGGCAATGTACTTCTTACAATAAAATAATTAAACTGACTTTGTAAATTTAATGAATGATTATTGTATTGTCATCCGAAGTACTTCTCTCTGCAAAATTGCAGGACAATCGTTGGTCAGGAATTGTGTCAAATATTGATGACAGGATTTGCCTCTGAATAACAAAAAGCGAAGCTAGATAAAATAGTTACCTTTGATGATATTTGTAGAAGAAAAAGCAACAAGGCTTTTTACAAGACTCCTTAAGCAAACATTAAGAGTGCCAATACTCTGTCACTTTTTAAAAAAAATGGTTAAGGGTGTTATACCGATTGATATTCAAATGTTTTCGGTAGCCTTTCTGTCATAGTAGTGTGGACACCCTATTTTTAACTTTCTACACAATACTATTCGTGAAGACATTGTCACCTGCATTTGCACAAATACCCAACCGCCGAAAACAGGTAGTAATTAATTTATTGCTTAATAAACTGTATTTTTTTATCATTATTTAATATATGCGAACATTCTTATAATATTTTATATACCTAAATATTTAATTTAATTTTGCTATTGCTTTTGTATTATATAATATCTACTGTTGTTACTATCCACATTTTATATTTATTTCCTCAATCAATTAATTAATTTTGTAGTTACGTAGTATTTTGTTTCATATTTTTTTATTATTAAATATATACCTTTTACTATTACTTTTTATTACATTCTTATTACTTCAATTATTACTTACTATTATATATATGTACCTATTACTTACTTATTATTACTTGATTGTCTATATACGAGTATATACTTATTACCTGATGAATATGTAGGTACATTTTATCACAAAATTCTTTGTAAATGTAAAATGTAATGATACTCTACTACACACGTGTTTATGACATTCATTCATGGAGAAACATACATTCATAAGTAACTGTCACTACCTTGTAAAAAAAATGTGTTTGTAAAAAAAATAATTTAAGTAAAAAATAAATAAATAAATTATTTATATTATGCTGTTCTCACTATATTGTTAGCTGCTCATCTCGGCACACCTTCTTCCTAGTGAGATGAGCGGCTCCTTTTCCTAAGACATGTTTCAAGATGATGATAAATAAATAAATAAATAAAATAAAATTAATAAATTAAGCGTTGTTTCGTTTACAGAGTGGAAGTTCATGATTAACACAATGATTTATACACAACGTTTTATTCCATTAATTTAAATAAATTACTCTTCAATTGTAAAGATAAGCATAAGTGGGTGGATAAGAGTGGCATCTATGACATGCAATGATTGTGATTCTATGTATATCGGGCAATGTGGTAGAGATATAGGCACAAGAATAAAAGAACATCTAAGAGCATTCAGAGGACTCTCCGGATACTCTGAGATGGCGGACCACTGTATTGAACATGATCACTTGTTTGACCAAAATAATGTTAGGGTCCTACATCTAGAGGCGAAGGGTCGTAAACTGGATGCTCTAGAAATACTAGAAATTAATAAAGCAATCAAAAATAAAAATAACCTAATACACATTCAAATACCTGCGTCATCCCCATTGTTAAAATAAGTATTATTATATGTAAAAATTAATTACTGTTGTATATGTCAATAAATAACTACCCTCGCCCCCCCCCTCCCTCTCCGTCATCCCTTTACTTTCTACTTGTCAGCCATATTGATTTACAATTAGTTCTAATATTGCCTCTGAAGATGATGGTTGTGCCCATCGAAAGCGCTTAGGCTTGTATAACTCAAATTAGTGGAATAAAACGTTGTGTATAAATCATTGTGGTAAAATAAAATGAATTAAAAGAACTTCAAAACACAAAGTTCACCCCATCCCACAACGCACAATAACAACTCATTGCGGTGTATTAGGCTTGCGAGGTTCCACACGATCTCCGATTGGTTGGTCCCCTGAAACACGCGCGGCTCCTCGGCCAGAAGCCTCGGAGGTCAAGTCTCGGTAATTTGGTGAGGACCGCGGCGTCCCCTCCACCTCGAGCCGGACCCCGGCCGCAATTACAAGAGCCACCAGAACTGGTCCGGGTAATTACAGCCTGCCCGGGAGACGTGTCTCGGAGTCGTCTCGCAGTGACCGCTGGAAGCTGTGGGCGGAGATGGACCGGTCATCAATGGGAGGAAGGGGCACGCTCGTACAACTGTGTACGGGCGGGAGGCGATGGGCAAAACTTCATTTAGGAATGAAGGCTTCAACGTGTACACCAATTTGAAGGATTCAAGATGCACCCTTCATTCGAGGGGAATAAAAGCAAGACAGAAATTTCCTACCGTAAAATGTTATATCAGAAGTAAAAGTGATTTTAACTCGTAGCTTCTGCTTGTCTGCCGAAAAACTTTGGATCGATTTTTAACCCTTTTCTTGACAAAAAATGTAATGTCAATGTAATGTTTTACAATAACTCATATCGATGGTCTCTACGTAAAGCCATGTATTCACTAGGGGACAAATGGCGAAACATTGAAGTGTTTCACAAAATTGTACGGCGATGAGTTGGAGAACAATAATTTTGTTTCCCCACATTAATGTCAGTTGACAGATACAACGCATGCGCATTCAATTGTAAACATACCACGTGATCCAATGGAGCTGGAGTTTCCCACCAAATACCATTTCCCGTGATCCAATGGAGCTGCGACTTTGCAGGCAGACTTTGTGGCAACGATCTAACAAATTTTCGTATAATTTTTTTAATTATAGTATAATTTTGGATTTTTCGAAATTTTAACGGTTTTTTCAAATTGGAAACCATACAAATGAGAAAGGAGCCCGACGCGTGGAGAAGGCGCGAAACCTGTTTCAACGAGTCTGACTCGAGCCGTGGGTCCGATCAGACGGTTTCGCCGACGCCGTGCCCCCCTATACCAATTATTACGTTTTCAATATTCTCTAAGTTTTAAGGATAATATATTAGGTCCTTACATATGAAATTGGCGTTCGGTATGGGAGGAACATAAAGCCGATTTTTTTTTATTATGATATATTTATTTAATCAAAGTATGTACCATTGCTATCTATGCACTTTTACCATCTCATAGGTAGTTCATCGATCCCTTTACTAAAAAAACCATTCGGATGGGAATCAATAAAATCTTTGAAGGCGGTTTGGACTGCCCCATCGGAGTTGAATTTTTTCCTTTGCAAGAAGTTATCCAAATTTCGAAAAAAATGGTAATCTGTTGGGGCAAGGTCCGGAGAGTACGGTGGATGTCTTAGACATTCCCATTGAAGCTCCTCTAATTTGGTAGCCGTCTGTTGTGCAGTGTGTGGTCTAGCGTTATCATGAAGCAGCAGTGGCCTAGAGCGATTAACCAGCCTCGGTTGTTTAGCAGCTAGCTTTTCCATCATGGTTTGCAGTTGCTGACAATAGACATCTGCCGTAATCGTCTGGCCAGATTTAAGAAAGCTGTAGTGAACGACACCAGCACTAGTCCACCAAACGCTCACAAGTAACTTTTTTGGAGTCAATTTTCGCTTGGGGCATGGTTTGGCTGGTTCGGCAGGGTTCAGCCATTGCGATGAGCGCTTCCGATTATCGTACAGGATCCACTTTTCATCACAGGTAATGATTCGATTTAAAATCCCTTCATTATTGTGCCGGTTGAGTAATGCAACGCAGCAGTCAACGCGCGTTTGTTGATTTGCTTCACTCAATTCGTGAGGTACCCACCTTTCAAGCTTTTTCACCTTACCAATTTGCTTCAAGTGGATTAAAACAGTTTTATCACTAACACCGCAGCCTGCAGCTAACTCGGATGTGGTTTGCGATGGATCCGCTTCCACAATAGCCTTCAATTCTTCATTATCAACTTTGGTCTCCGGCCGTCCACGGGGCTTGTTCTGCAGGTCGAAATTTCCAGAACGAAAACGTTGGAACCAAAAACGCACTGTGTTTTCTTTTGCGGCACCGTCGCCACACACATCATTAATCCTTCGAGCCGTTTCTGCAGCACTGGTGCCACGGTGGAACTCGTACTCGTAAATATCGCGATATTTCAAGTTTTTCATTTTGTAAACAAATGAATTATAATTTTCAAAACACAAATACATGAGTAAATAGCTGTATAAATTTGAATTTGCAATTCCTAACCAAAGAGAAGATATTTGAGATCAAATTTGCCAGTACGGCAAAACGCCAATTTCATATGTAAGGACCTAATAATAATATACATGGAATAGATTTTCCACATGAACTTAAAACAAAGGGAAATATTTTCATAGAATACAAATGAGCCAATTCCTTAGACTCTACGATACTCTGAGAACTCTGCATGCAGCTAAACCGCATAGTCTACTACTACAATTGCATCAGTTCTATAGCTTTGACACTTTTACTAACTACATTACTGGCCAAACATAAACATCATTAGTTTCATTTTGTTACATGAATTTGAAAGAGTAAGAAAGTTTAATAAAAAACTAACCCAAAAAAAACAAGTTTTTATTATACCCCCTTTGTATAATAAAAACTTGTTTTTTTTGGGTTAGTTTTTTATTAAACTTTCTTACTCTTTCAAATTCATGTAACAAAATGAAACTTATGATGTTTATGTTTGGCCAGTAATGTAGTTAGTAAAAGTGTCAAAGCTATAGAACTGATGCAATTGTAGCAGTAGACTATGCGGTCTAGCTGCATGCAGAGTTCTCAGAGTATCGTAGACTCTAAGGAAAAGGAAAAATCTCACTGAAGTGTGTCTGAGTGTATCTCTTGATTTAGAATGCATATTAATAATATGCAGTAAATTCTGAGACAGTGATTGTTTCTATATTAAAATATGCCGGGAGTTTAATTAACTCTTTAATTTTTTACATAATATGTGGGTTATATACATACATGTGGAGTCTTCGGCGGAGCCTCTAAACGCTAGCCGTGTGCCCAGGTGGCGGATAGGGGAAAGCTCACCAGATATGGAGGGTAGGAGGGAAATAAAATATCTCTCGCAGACCAACAGACAATAGCGTCTGACCCATATGGGTGACTACAAATAGCGTCTGTTCCGTATGTTAAGGGCGCTGATTCCAAAACTCACCAACCTGTCTGGCAAGCGTGGTGTTTTAATGTCAAACCCTTTCCAAATGAAATGAACTCGAATTCCAAAACATGGAAGGGTATGGAAGAGGCCAATATCCAGAAGTGAATAGATGAATGGTGAAGAAGAAGAATATGTGGGGTGTAAAAGCATAGGTAGCAATATCAAAAGAAAAATAATGCAGTCATCGACAATTATAAATTTAGAATGTATTGACTTCAAGATTTTATATAAAATATAATCTATAAATTATAGGAGACATGATTTTGGAAGCGATAGAAACCCAAAACATATACTTCAGAACATTTTAATTAAGTAATCCTCGGTGACTGCATTCAAAACATATTTTTTATTTTTGATATTGCTGCTTTTGCTTTTACACCCAACATATAGTGTTTTATTCAATTGATTTACTATGTATATTCATAATTTTATTTATATTGTGTTTATTTTAATTTTTGCAAAATAAAAAATATTTTCCATAAAACAAAACAATATAATAAGAATTTCTAATAAAATTTAGACGTGGTGGAAAGATACCAAAAAATATATAAATGACTACGGTGGGGCGAGGCGAATCAGAAAAATACATTATGTGCAGTAATGGTATGATACACGTGTCTGAGACAAATCCCAAATGAAATCGGTTATACGACAAACTGTAATCACGGAACAGGACAAAGATCAATAAATAAATAACGAAATAAGAATCAAACTATTCTTGAAGCAAACCACAAAACGAAAATTATCGCAGTTGGATCACGTAGTAAATCATATTTCGTTTTGCTAAATAATATGGCTTTAATAAATTCCTACCAACAGGCGTGAAATGGGTTTTTCAATAATACCGGGGGACAATGGCAGATGGCGTCAATGTCAATATATTTAAACGACTCTTCAATGCATAGATAATGGTTTCGAAACACGAGACACAATATAAATATATTCAGTTGATCGACCGTTATTAAAATTGTTATATCTGTATCGAATTTTAATTAAAACATCATCATTCTTACAAATCACCGAGAAAATAATTTTAAACTTGCAGTTACGTAATCGGCTATAGCCGGCTGACTGCTGCTAGGCCCTGCGGGCGGCTGTACTGCCCTTTACGTTGTTGGTGTCTGCAATTAGTCCTCGTGTTTTACCTGCTGCTAAGCCTTGCCGATAAATGTCGCTATGCGGCTATTGGTGTTTGTTTGTTGCTGAACCTGTGGTCAGCTTTGGTATCTGCTTCGCTGCTGGAAGTTGCCCTTGCGAGGCCATTGGTGTCTAAAATCGAATATCGTTGATTGCTTGCTGCTAGATCCGGCGGTCGGCTATATTGGGCGATTTGAGTATGCTATATCATCAATGTACGGAATCACGTTTTGGAGCGTAAAAATAATAATTAAAGTAAAGCCCAACCATTTTGCCGTGGAAACTGCAGCCACTAACTATATCTTTAATTCCCCATTGCAAAGGCTTCCTAGACTAGCAAACAGATACGAGCAACTGGACGTCTTTGCCAAAACTGTGTATTATTCAAACACATATTAAAAGGTGTATTGAAATATTACTAGTATTTGTCGAATTGGACTTAAATAATTAATTGATAATATTACAATTGATAATTGACTTAAATATTTGTATGTATATTTTTTTATTATAATATGACTTTCAAGGCTTGTGCTATATCTTTTCACTCTATATTATTACTTTATTTGTTTTTAAATTTCTATTATATTATGTTTTTCTTATGCTTCTGCTTTTTATATACATACTTGCTTTTTTCTTTATATTATATTTATCTTTATATATTTGTATCTATATTTTAAGTATTTTCTTTTCTCTTTATGTCTTTATTATGTTTACATGTTATTGTTTTTTTCTCTTTAAACTGTACATCTGTTAATGTACACATACATATCTATTGTAAAAGCCCTATATGGCGTTAATTAATAAATAAATAAAAATAAATTTCACGTATCTAATCCTTGTGTGGTTCGCGGCGATATATAGACGGTATGTGTATCGTGACTTCTTACCTTTACATTTTTATGTTTAATACTAGCTGTAACCCGTCAAAAATAATGGAACATTGGTTCGCGTTTTTGCTAAGCCCTAGTATATATTTATAGTATCTTTTTGGCGGCCCATGGAGAGGCGGTCGAAGCTACATGCCTAGGGCGGCCGGTTCAGGTTCGCTGGCCCGGGGTTCAAGACGCATCTCCGGCCGTTTAACTTGATTTTTTGGCCGTGAATTTGTAAATAATTACGGACGTTCCACAAAGTTACGGACGGATAGACAGACATACGGAAAAATTATTATGTTTGATTATCCCGACTTTGGCCATTGCAAGCTGTCAGTATTACAAGCTGTTGCCAGATGTGTTCGGTTAGAGTTTTTAGTTTTTCAGTAAAATCATATAACAGAAGATGCTATAGAAGAGTGGGGCCTAGAAATGGAGAGGGATATTTTTCGGCGACCAAAATACCCCCTTTTTCCACGCCCCGCTCCGTACTGGGAATATAGAGAGTAGATGTGAGGTGTTACTAAAAATAATCTCATGTTTTCAAGGACGTTCAGAATGTTCTGGGCTACTCTCCCGTGTTTCTACAACCTTTCTGACCGACGTTCCAGATCTCATTGCAGGGTCCGTCATAAGCGTTAACAGCTGTGACCGCAAGATGGTACTTTTTACTCCCTTTCTTTGAACTCGTGGCGTCTGCGGTATGTTGTCTGCCGGAAAAACTTTGGATCGACTTTTAACCCTTTTCCCGTGATCCAATCGAGCTGAAACTTTGCAGGCAGACTCGTGGCGACGATAAAAATGATCTAACGAATTTTCGTTTAGGAATAATTATGGACTTTTCGAAATTTTAATGGTTTTTTCATACAACTGAGTAACGACCCCGACGCGTGCAAGCACGAAACCTGGTTCAATGAGCAAGGGAGTATAATAAAAGCTTGGTTTTTATGATGGGTTAGTTTTTTAAAATGTTTTTCATTTGCAATACATGCACGAGATCATCTTCTTTACAAATGATTGATTCAAGGTATCCGCGAGTTAACCCAGCATTCACCTCGGTCATAAACCTTCTTTTTTTTCCTCTTCTTTAATGCATCTTCTTTCTTTTGAACTGACTTCGTATATGTAATTTTTTATCTTGTATCTTTCTTTGATTAACATTTTTTCTTTTGCCCAGACCTCGTGTATATATATATATATATATACGATATATATAATATATATATATATAATATATATATATATATATATATATATATATATATATATAATATATATATATATATATATATATATAGTATATATATTTATATATATATATGCAGATGTATTGATCAGATATCTTTATGCTATACATATATCTTTTGCACTTCTTTTTATTCTTATCTCTTGTCCTTTTTACTAATTAGATTTGTCCTTTCCTATCCATTCCTTATTCTCCTTTTACCTCTAATTCTTTGACTCCCATAGTTTGTCCATAACTTAAAACTTTCACTTTTTTTGTTTTTTATTCTATAACTCAAGTTATTGTTGCTTTATGTTAAAACACAACAGGTTAAATCTGTGGAAACTTGTAAGATGGTCTCTATACTGTTCAATAATCATGTATAATCTCTTTATATGTACTGTTAGTTTCCCATAAATAAATAAATAAATTACACAACAACAAAAAGGGAGCAGGCAGTGATATAATTGATCTTGACCGGAAATCGGGCTGATCCGCGCGCTTTTTCAATTGTTGCAATCCGCTCTTGACGTTTGCTCCAAGATGGCCGCCCCGTTTGGCGGGAACCGTGACGAATGGCCCGCAGTGGTCCGGTGTTTACGGGGCAATACATCATAAGCAACGTTATTATTTCATATCACATTATGTGAAATGGATTTATGGACAATCCGACCACGCAGGCGCGTGATGGAGGTGCCGGCCCGCGGCGCGAGGTGGCGGCCGTAACTGTACCCCGGGCCCGCGTCGTGGAAATTAATATCGACACGTATCCGGTAATTTTTCACTAATCACCGAGTTGTTTATTTCGTAATCATTTTTTTTTCGTTCGAATCGAATTGCACAGAGATGAGCTAACTCGCTAATTTAGGCGAGAGGATAGGGTTGCAGCGGAAGTATGTCCATTTAGACAACATTCTTCCGTCGCGTCTTTGACGTCGCGGAACGCCGCTACATTTCTTTCCATACAATAAAACAATAAAACAGTGGATCCGAAATAAGAGGAGAGATAAAATAGGCACACTTACATAAACACACTAAAACACTATAACCTCATATATATATGATATATTTTCTATTATGTTACTTTAATCACTTTACTATGTTATGTTAATATACAATACTTATCCAATACAAATAATTATTCTACCATATATCTATATACTAAGTTTTATAAATACACACACTATGCCTGTTTCAACACAGATATTTCTAGTGAGACAGGCGCAGTCCAACCAAAGTTTTATATATGAATTAAATATAAATAAATACGCTTATCGAACACACTGAGTGGATCATCGGTCGATCCGCTTCGGTGTCTGTTCGGTTCTCCGCCCGCGGAACTTACGTCAAGGAAAAATCGGTGACGTCGCGTCTCACGTTTTTAAATGCAACGCGCCACATTCGACGGTTCATCCGCACTATGGAGGCAGTATGGAAGTTTTTTTGGATGATCATGGGGCTAACGACCTATCGTGCGGTTGACTCAAGTGATCACTATACACAACGCAACGTTCGCCAATCCACCCATGATAGACTACCACATCTATCAAATTTTTGGAAGTTGTATTCATGTTTAACTTGTACACCTTGTTTCGTATGTGAGTTGTATTTTTACTACCGCCACCTGGAGTCAAAATGTTGTCACTCCTAGTACAGAAGTCTCCATCAATAATGAGATATTCATATTAAAACAATATTCTTTATACATGTATATGATATTCTTCCGAATTATTTAGGACCCTGGTCATAGAAATTGTACTATTCTCGGTATCTCGAATCCCGCATCGGATCCCAGATGGTATCGTGGGGCGCACGCGCTATTAGTAGTCGACCGACATCAGATCTGATCTGAGAGATAGGGAGTCTGATGTATTGCTGGTGAGGCGGCCGACGCAGCCCGACTACCCAACACCGAGCAGATGATAGAAACACCGCGCCGTATCTCAATCACTAAAGGCCAATGTATTATTGAATATGGCGACTTGTATTATTGAATATGGATTTTTTTTTAGTCAATTGATTCAGCAACATTGTAGATTGACAATTTAAAAAAAATTGATTGTATTATTTGTACATATCTACTTATACTATTTGATTAATTACACCTACAAGTTTCAGAAACGCCTTTCCATCGTCAGGGTGTTATAATATTATATGGTGCCGTAGATAAACACCCTGACGATGAAAAGGTGTTTCTGAAACATGTAGGTGTAATTAATCAAATAATATAAGTAGATTTGTACAAATAATACAATCAATATTTTTTTGAATATGGAATACGTAATGTGTGCGTAATTGATTTTCGTTTAATATATTATACAAGCTAGTTTAGTCATTCAAAGAATTAATTTAATGAAATAAATTTTTGATTAAGAGGTAGTGACAGATATTCACAATACTTTACAGGTATATTCCTGCCAAAGTTATAAGTTTGAAGATGTTATAACATCAAAAGGAATAGTTATGCGACATCGAAGTATGCATTTTTTCAATATTTCTGACTTATCTTCTGTAAAATGTTAGAAAATATTCAAATTAGTATAGATCGAATATAATAAATGCATTGGTTTCAATAAAGCCAAATAAAAAATTTAAAAGCTTGCAGAAAAATTCTGTGTGCGTGTATGGTTTAAATCTGAAACGTTCAGCCGAAAAGGGTTATCGTAGAGGAAGAGGAGTAATGTTATTAGTCTGAAAGAGAATGAAACTTAGGAAGAAAGGACTCAATGAAGGTGTTGTGGGCCCAAGGGAGCTCTTACAAAATCTACCAACTGAGAAGCTAAGCTGAGAATAACAGCAACAAATATTGTATGAAGACAGGTTGGGCTTTGATTGGTCAAACAAAGCGGCTCACGATAGTGGAAGTTGATGGAAGTACCTTATCGAGAATTTGGGTCCCCAATACCCCGGAAAGTTGATTATGAAGACCCAAATCTGAAATCGGTAGTAATACATAAATAAAAAATTATTTTAAGATATATTACCTATAAGATGTCTCATAGACAAGAAATTATATTTTTAAGGGGAAAGTAGGTATGGAAGTCTTTATGTGTTCATAGGGTATATAACCTATCGTACGGCTGGCTACGGATCACTTTACACAATGCAACGATCACCATTTCCCCCCATGATAGAATACCACGTCTATCAAATTTTTGGAAGTTGTATATATTTAAGTTTTACAACCCGTTTCATATGTATGTTGTAATATTCATTAGTGCGACCGGCATCTAAAGATTTTTCATTCTCCTTAATTAACCAAAGATGTCACTATGAGATATCAATTTTTGATTGTATTTTTTTTATATCTTGATTAATGATATCCCTGGGACAAAATCCAGTACAGAAAAATTTGGACAAACTCAAAATATTCTGAAAGAAAATTTTATCAATTCTCAGACGACCAAACTGTCCGACCTTAGAAAAGCGACTCACTGAATCTTCGTTGAAAATTCAGTTCAATAGGTCGAACAAGGAATACCGAATTCGGCTACGGAGCGACTCTGATTTATGCACGTGTTTGCAGCGTGGTCGAGCGACGAAGGTTCCAGTATTTCGTACGTGTTCTAAGCCTTATTATTTAGCCCGAGTTTATTGTATTACTCGCAACTACGCTGTCCGAGCACGGGTCAGTATTAATGGAAAATTTATTGACATCCACCGAGCCATTACTCCCAATACTTTGTCGTAAATCTTCGTGCCGGGCGCAGGCGCGGGGATAGCACGCACACATCTCGCCGCAGATGAATGCCTGCTTGCGAATGTGTTAGTAATACGCTCTTGTACGCTTTGCACTGCAGAATGGATACCACCAGCACGCTTTCCAGCATCACTCGACTGGTTAAAGATAAGAATATTGAGATGAAATAGGTATGCTAAGATCAATGCAGTGTTGAATGACCTCAATACGACAGACGCTTTAAAACAGGTAATATTTTATTATGATTTATTAATTAAATCCTCACTGGAAACGTATCGGCCGAATCCAATTGCAAAACCGATCCAAAACAACTCTGTAATCACCAGACTGCACTCGTTAAGGAATGAACATACGGAGGTGGTCGACATTTTTGCTGATAGTATAACTGTGTAAAAGACTAAACAAATTTTTCTTTTCCTTCTTCCTGTTTAAACTTTTCTTTTTAATTTACGCAAAGCTATTATATGTACTTGAATCTTTTTAACTGCATATCTGTCTTATGTGATTTTTTTATTTTATATTATATATGAACCCCACTTAGGAAGAAGCGATACAACGAGGCTACAATGGGGTGGATGTGCTTAGCAGTTATTTAAACAACTTTACGAAAAAAAGCACCAATATACACGCCTTGTGTATTCCAAAATGTTCGGTTTCTACATATCGACCACAATTTGTTTTGTGTGTACACGTGCCGTATGTCATTATTTTCAACGTTATTTTATTGTATTTTTTTTAGTGTTTTCTTCAAAAAAATGTACTTTAAAAATAGAATTTTTTAAAGAAAACTCTCAATAATGAAAACGAAAACTCTCAATATTGTTGCAAATACTCTTGATTGGAGATTTGACATTACCATTTTTTTGCTTGTTTTAAACGTATGTTTAAAATATAAATATCACTTTAGTTTAGGCTAGTTTCAATGCCGATAAATCGGCGTAACAGCTTGCATCAAAACATAATTAATGGTAAGAATATTTGCAGAGTTTAAGAATAATAATACAATAAGAATAATACAATACGGTAGAGAGAATAAACAAAGGCGTGCTGAGATGGTTTGGTCATGTGGAACATATGAACGAGGAAAGGATGGTTAAAAAAATATACGAGGGGAGTGTTGAAGGCAACAGGAATAGAGGGCGTCCGCGAAAGACCTGACACGATCAGATACAACAAGTGTTTGAGGATGGCCCCGTTAAAGGCCGCAACAACCGTAGAACTTGTATGAGAAGATGTATGAATATGGCCGAAGCAAAAGTGGTGTGCCAGGATAGAAGAGTGTGGCGTTCAATCCTCTCTGTCTACCCTTGCGGGGAAACGGCGTGATGGTTAGTTAGTTAGTTAGTTAAGTCTTTATCGTTACCCACCTCGCTAGGTACATTCTGAGGTAAGTAGCCATTCCATTAACTGAGAATCCATTTAAATATCTAATTTCATGGTTGCGTTATTAAATAAAAATATTGCGTTACATTTCACCCCTACTTTCAAAATTCCCAATAATGATCCCAAATACCTCTCCTCCTTTCCACGCCCGACCCAATTCCTGAATAGGTAGACACAAAACTCTCTTCAACTTAGTTAGATTTTAACGCAAAATTTATTTATTTAAAGAATATTATAAAGAGTAAATATTTTCTCTTATTTTTTTTTATCTGAGAATTTTCCCAGACGCAGGCTGCTCTCGTGACGCAGCCTCCCGCGACCGGTCCCGCCGCGACACGAAGCGGTGGACAATTTGTCAGCCGGGGTGAAATGATATACGGCGCGCGGGGTCACTTTATTTGAAATTGAATAACTTAATTGCGAAATTTAATACACTTTGGTGTCGACAGCCCGAGATTGCAAACGTCACGTTTTGCTGGAATTGCATTGTAAAGATCTTGTCGCAACGACGCAAAAAATAGACGCAACAATTTATTATAAAATGTATTATTGCCTCGCTGGAATTTTGCTGTCCAACACGTGAAAAGTTGGCAGAATGCGGTTGTAAAATATCAATATTCATTGGATTTTACGTAAATATAAGTTGAAAAAGTATCTGAATCATAACTTTTGACTATGATAGGCGAGAATTCAAGCGTGACTTTGTGGCCTTAGAATGATTTGGTGACCCCACTATCCAAAAACACATCCAAAAATAAGTCCCTCGTAGTCCAGTGGGCCTGATACTGGCTTTTCACACCTAGGGTGTGAAAAGCCATGGGTTCGATTCAAGGGAGGACACAATTTATTAATCTACGTGATTTACTTAAACTTGGGTGTTTTTTTTATGTAGAGACTTCAGTAATTGAAGACGTTCCTATAAAAAGAATCTATATGCAAAAAAAAGAGAGAGAAAACACTTACCTAATGAAATAAGTAACCCGAATTATGAACATTAATTTTAGAATTTCCCATATTCATGTTGTTAAGCAATCCTTCTGATATCGGCGAACTGTCGCTATCCATTATATTTGTTACTACCAAATGAATATAGACCATTTTTCCACGATAGCCTACTTTTGAGATCAAATTTCGTCAATATTGAGTTGACGAAATTTGTACAAACCATTTTAAAACAATAAAATCACTTGTGACCTGGTGTACTGCATGGACCCTTTTTATAGGGACGCTTTCAATTGGACCTCTTGACCTGTTAAAGGTTAGCATTAAAAACTGCCAACCTGGCGGCGAATGAGTTGGACCGATAAAGGAGCTTTTGCTTATTAAATGTTTCCGAGTAAGCGGTGGGTCTGCCCTTATTATCTTTTTACTCCCTTTATATTAACTCGGGGCGTCTGCTTGCTTGCCGTCAACAAAAACTTTGGATCGATTTTTGACCCTTTTCCCGTAATCCAATCGAGCTGAAACTTGGCAAGTAGATTCCTGGCGACGATCAAGAAGATCTATCAAATTTTCGTTAAAAAAAATTAATAATTATAGTATAATTTCGGATTTTTAGAAATTTTATTGGTTTTTTCAAATTGTAATCATTACCAAAGTTTGATTAGCAACGGCGGCCCGATAACGTGGCGGATATTTTCTAAATTTGAATTACTCGGTATACATAATAAGTACTTCACTACGAATGTCGAAAATCTTAATTGACTGACAAATGTTTTTGAAGCATGAAGTGTCTTATCAAAGCTCAAAACATTTGACATTTTAGAAATATATTAAATTACTGTAATGTTTTAATTTTTTTAACACTGACGCTATTTATGTTATAGAACTCCATTATTTTAAATTCAAAAATAAAAAATCAAAACACGATTTTTTTGAGTTCAAATTTATTTTACCACACACAGGACGATCGTTTCGGCTTATTAAGCCTTTATCAACTGATCAGGTTTATCAACTGAACTTTCATCAGTTGATAAAGGCTTAATAAGCAGAAACGATCGTCCTGTGTGTGGTAAAATAAATTTGAACTCAAAAAAATCGTGTTTTGATTTTTTATTTTTGAATCTAAAATTACTGTAAGTTTAGTGTTATGTTATATGTTTTAATTCGTCTTTAATTGTTGTTATATTTTACAAAGAAAGGGAGTATAACAATAACTTTTTATGGGTTACTTTTTTTATTTTAAATTTACATTTTCAGCGTACGGTGATTAAATTGAAATTTTCGGCTATTTATTACAATAACATCTCACTTTTGATGGTGCCTTCCTCCAGTGTGAGATAAATCAGAGGTGAAGAGGGTCAATGGTGTATGCAAGGCTGCATTTGCATTTATTGCTTGTACACCATTATTCATCTCGGATTAACTCAGCAGCACGCCGCGGATGAGGCCGCGTTCACAATGTGCGATATTTTTATGGACCATTGATGAATTGTATTTAGCGTTCACACCTCCACGCAGGGATACAGCCTCCATATTTTACATGACATTATAATAATACGAGTTATTTTTATCCAATCACTCAAGCACATAAATGTCTTTTTTAATCATGGTAATAATTATTTTGTATACACACTACTTTGTTCATATAAATGTAAACCTTGCCTGTCTCAACACAGATTCTTCTAGTGAGACAGATTACTCACTCAACTGTTAGAGGTAAGTTGAGAGATGACTCACTCAACTTACCACTAACATTGCACTTGATACTTTGTAGATACATAATTCCTACCTTATGAAAATAAATATTACTGACGAATTTTAAAAAATATTATAATTGTGTTCTATAACGCCACTCTGGGACAGGCGTAGCCTAGTAGAGTGGCATAATCCACAAATTTAACAAAAAAAATGTTTAATTTATCTTATATTTTTATAATTAAAGTAGTATTAAGTACCTTTATTTGTAAACAAGGATTTTTTTGAAATATATAAAAAAAAATAGATATTGTTGAACCAATATTGTATATTTAACATTTATATTAAATTAAATAAATATGTAATATAAATAAATGAATAGAACAAAAAAATGTTTTATTTTCGAAAATATTAATCTATCCAGCTGAGACTTTGATATACCAGCATTAATACTATTAAAGTAGTTAATATGTTGCATCCCTAGTTTTAGACTATGATATTTCAGAAAAGGCATTCTGAGATAATAAAAAATCAAAGAATGTGTGTAGTAAACCATTGTTTTTCGGGTTTTGCACCATGATTTGTATTTTAATGAAATATTTTATAAAATAAAATTAGAGAAGGAAATTGTACTTTTGAAATATCATCGTCTATGATTAGACATACAAATAATTTCATCGAGCAATTTTGAGTTAACTAACTAATTATGAACATTATTATTTAAAACAGCATTGAAAATAATGAAGAAAAATTATATTTTTCAAAATACAGAAATCCGTGTATTTTCCTTTCTAGTGGGATTAATTTACGACTTTTATATTCATTTTGGGTGAGATCTATGAAATATTTTTGCGTGATACACTTTATATCTTCTGTTGCTAATATACGAGTATAGGAGAGTAGCTTGTTGGTCTTGTGGTTAGGACACTCGCCTCGTGATCCAAAGGTCGCGGGTTCGAATCTCAGCCCAGACTAGCAAGTTAGTCCTATTTTCATAGCACAAGCGTTTAGCTTAGTTTGAAAATAGTAAGAATATTGATGTGACACTATTCCGTGTTCGCATCTCCATTTTAAAAAAAAAAAAAAAAATATGTACGTTGCAACAAATTTTTTTATAAAATTCGAAACTCTAATAAATAAATGTATAATTATCTCAAAAATATCTCATACTAGCTTACCCGCGCTGCTTCGCACACGTAGATGTGTAACTTATATAGATAGTAACTTTTAGTCGTATTTTATCAATTTATGTATTAACCTTAACATATAGATATGTGTTGTCGTGGACTTTTTTATAGAACTTTTTTGAGTTTTAAAACTTCTATATCTCTTACCGTTAAGGCAGCGTTCGTAAAAAACGCATCGCTCGACCATTTTTCCGTTGACTTTAGTTGTAAAATGGGTCACCACGAAAAGCCATTTTATTTTAACAGGAAAATATATACTTCTTCTTCAAATGTAGCAAATTTATTTTGTGGTAACATAATTATAATTAATATAAATTAACTTTGTTTAAACCACTTATTTATTGAAAAAAATCAACATGTTTCAAAGCCAATGGCTTCTTCATTCAATCAAGATTCTTGATGAAGAAGCCATTGGCTTTGAAACATGTTGATTTTTTTCAATAAATAAGTGGTTTAAACAAAGTTAATTTATATTAATTGGAAAATATATATCCTATGTCCACCCTGAAAGTCTATTCTAAATATTGGTGAATGAATAGCTTGTTGGTCACACATTATTCTAATGATTGTATTACAGAAAGTATAATACGATAAAAGAGTAGCTTGTTGATCTTATGATTAGGACTCTCGCCTTGTGATCCAAAGGTCGCCGGTTTGAATCTCACTCCAGACCAGCAAGTAAGTCCAATTTTCATAGCACAAGCGTTTAGTTTAGTTTGAAAATAGTAAGAATATTGATGTGACACGTATTCCGTGTTCGCATCTCTATTTTTTTTTACAGTTTCGGAGATTACCTCCTACATCCAAACTTTACCTCTTTATATATTAGTATCTATACATTATGAATTATGAGTAATCAAGATTGTATTTTCTGACTTCAAATTTTGTACAGGTCGTTTAGGGTTATTATATTTTTTGAGTAGGTACTCAATAATGATTCCAATATTTCTGCATTATTGACCCAAACATTGCCGTAATTTCGGACTAAGGGTTCGATGCATCGTATTTTTTTATTTTTTTATTTATTTATCTTCATCTTGTTATATGACAGGAGATGGAGCCGCTCATCTCACTAGGAAGAACCTGTGCCGAGATGAGCAGCTGAACAATATAGTTAGAACAAAAAATAATAAAGATATACAACAAAATACTATATAACTATAAAATTAATTAATTAATCAAGAGTATATTAATATAAAATGTGGATAATAAGAACAGTATATACTGTAAAATACAAAAGCAATAGTGAAAGTAGAGTAATATATATAAAAATCATATGCATGGATAGTAACAAAATGTATATATAAATAGCACAGTTAAAAGTATATTTAGGTATGTACCTGTATAAGAAAATTAAATGAATGTTTGTGTATATTAAATAGTGATAAGAAATAATGGTTTAATACAAAAAATAAAATTAAAACCAACACAAAATTGTATCGTCACTAGTTGTGTTTGTGATGACGCGATATCCGCGGTATATTCATCTCCTCGATTCATCTGAGTGGTCCACCAGGTAATGAGGCTGTGCCTAGCCGCACGCAACGCGGATTATCAAGGAACTATTCCATTCATGCCTCTCGAAAAACTAAAGCGGGTAATTCATTCACAGCAAGTGTCATCCAGTTAATTTACTACAGATTGGGTAATTTGAGGCCAGTCGAGCGAAAATCTGGCCGGCAGATGAATGGACGACGGGTGAATGAAAACCGTCTCGGAAGTGGCAGGATGGCATGATCGGACCGTGGAGGGGGATATCAATGAACGCCACGCAATATCACGCAAGAGAAGATCTGCCACGGTACAGGGTGTTTCAAAATGATGGACCTGTAAAGATCTGACATCAATTTATTAACTCTTAAAAGACTGTGCTAAAAAAAAACTTTGGGGACGGTGGAGTAACACAGCGTTACCTGATTAAAAATCGGCATAGTTTTTAATATGTGATAAAATACACATATACACAATACAGATAAGACTTTTTAAAGGTCCCTTTATATAATTATGTAAGGTAAATATACATATTTGCATTATTTTAGTAAATTATTATAAAATCATGGCAAATCGAAATTGCGCGCGCTTCCGCCAACGTTTCAATAGCAACTGAATACAACGACGCGGCCGCCTGATCGCTTCAGTCGCCTGCACTCCATCTTTGTCTAGCACGTGTTACCCGACACTATCGTACTCTTTCTATATTGTTTTTTCTTTCGCCGAAACCCAAGCAACCGCCATCTCTGTCCTACATGAAATGTATGGTATTGTAGTGCTCTTTCTTGCTCGATTTAACTGCGATGCACAATATACTGCTCTCTCTTACACACTGGCCGAAAATACGAGAGTAATGAACAAATATTTTTAAATTAAAAAATCCGTACATTCCTAACAGTTTAATTTAGTAATTTTGGTGTGAAAATGTCTATTCGATGATTACAAAAAATGTGACGTTTTAGTTTTCGTAAATAAGGTAGATATTTCATATTTTGTATGACAGGTAGACCTACGTTACATCACCGACACACAGGAGTTACTTACCATCAACGCCCATGGGCTTTATGGGCTTTCACGTATACATTTTTTTACTTCCTTTCTTTTAACTCGTGGCGTCTGTTTGCTTGTTTTCTTGATGAATAAACTTTGGATCGATTTTTAACCCTTTTCCCGTGATCCAATCGAGCTGAAACTTTGCAAGCAGACTCGTGGCGACGATCAAGAAGGTCTATCAAATTTTCGTTAAAAAAAAAAAATAATTATGGCATAATTTTGGATTTTTAGAAAATTTAATTGATTTTTTAAAATTGGAAACCGTACAAATGTTTGATTACTACCAATAGCGGCCTGACGGCTTCACGGTATATTTAAAATTTGAATTACTCCGTCGGTATATGTAATAGGTACTTCACTATGAATTTCGAAAATTTATGACAATTGGTTCACAGATGACAGCAAAATTCACAAATGTATCAAAATGGCTGGCAAATGTTTTTAGAATTTAATCTTCAAAGCATGAAATGTCATATCAAAGCTCAAAACATCTGACATTTTAGAAATATATTAAATTCCTGTAAGTGTAGTGTTATGTTATATGTTTTAATTCGTCTTTAATTGTTGTTATATTTTACAAAGAAAGGGAATATAATAAAAACTTGGTTTTTATGGGTTATTTATTGTGTGAAGGGTATACAAGCAAAGACAACAATATCTAGGGAATGCAATCCCGATCCCGCGAGATCTCGAGGCATTTTACGAGATCAATCCCGAACCAAAAAATCGGACGAGATTATCGGGATTGATTAGCATTTTTTATGTTTTGTATGTTTAATTGTATGTGTCTATAGAGCTTTTAGTAAGTACTTAAAACTTATGTTCATGTCACATTCAAATAATGAAAATAGCTTTGAATAATATTTGCTGTATATTATCAACCTAACATAGTAATGAAAACTACTATTAGTTAGTAGTTTTTACTCTACTACAATGACTGATATTTGGAAAAAGGCCTACAAAAACTTTAATGCAATGATTAATAATAAACATTTTATTAAAATTGCTGATATAAAAATGCAAGGCATTGTCGTTAATTGCTATTCAGCTCTATAAATAAATAAAAAAACACAAAAGTATTCGGGATCCCGATCCGTAGGGATCTCGCGGGAATGGAGATTCTAATCTCGAGGGATCCCGAAAGGGCAATCCCGACTGGGGATTGCATTCCCTAGCAATATCCCTGTCACTACTCCAGGAAATTTAACTGGAATACTAAGTTTTTAAAAACAAGCGCCACCTCAGATTTCCTTTTAAATACGTGTATGAATAAATATTTAACTTTTCAATATGGATATTACTGTGTTTGCTACCAAATAGTACACATTGCAGCTTTTTCAATTTACACATTTGAATATTGCTGTATGTGCTATGATATTTCAGTCTTAACTCATTTAGTATGAAGTGGCCAAACTTGCGGTACATAATGGAGTTCTGGTACCGACACTAATGTATGGAAGTGACTCCTGGAGCTGGCAGAAGAGGAATGAAAGTAAATTGAATGCAGTGGAGATGAGATCCCTTAGACGTATGTTTAGCAAATCCATGTATGATAGAGTAAAGAATGAAGATACTAGGAATGAATGTAAAGCTGATCGTAGCATAATACATAGAATAAAAATAGGGTCGCTCAGGTGGTATGGGCATGTTGAGCGAATGAATGAGGAAAGAATGGTAAGAAAGATATATAATGCCAGTGTTGACGGCGCCAGAAAGAGAGGGCGACCACGGAAGACGTGGCACGACCAGATTAACCAGATACTGGAAAATGGTCCTGTTAGAAGCCTCAACAACCATCGAGCTTGCATGCGAAGATGTATGAATGTAGATGAAGCGAAAGTTGTATGTCAGGACAGAAAAGTATGGCGCTCTATCCTATCTGCTTACCCCACGGGGAAACGGCATGATGGTAAGTTAGTTAGTTAGTTGGCCATTTTGTCACGTGACGCATCCTTGATGATTAATTGGTAGAGGTGGATATTACTACCTTTGCTAATAATGATTTGGGAACATGATTTTGGAGGAGGTAGAGCTATATTTTCTGTAAAATCTAGAATTCAGTACATTCTAAATTAGTAATCCTCAGTGACTGCATTCAAAACATTTATTCAAATTTTTGTTTAAGGCTTGCTGCCTTTTCTTTTATACCCCTAAAATTTAAAGAAGGAAATGAGTGCCGGAGATTGATGCATAGACATATGAAATTTTATTAATTGGGGATTTTGCGATCAATTAAATAATTTAAAGGGTCTAATTGGTCATGCACTAAATATCACCCATTATTTTTATAACCAAGGTGATTTTTTTTCACGACACACGTGTTATAATAAACACTGATTATAATAAAAAAATGAACGTTTTATATAAATACACGAATAGGAAGGGTAAAAAAATAAGTAAAAAAAATCACTGCATATTATAGATGTCTCACAGAAACGAAACTGTATTTTTAAGGAAGAGTAGGTATAGAAGTCTCATTAGCGACATCTGTGGTCATTCAAGGGGAATGAAAAATTTTTGGGGCCGGTCGCGTTGAGGATGCTTGCAACTCACATGTGAAACGTAGCGTATAATTTAAATATATATATAACTTACAAAAAATTAGTAGACATGGTATTCTATCACCGGTAGAAATGGCGAAATGTGTAAAGTGATCACTTAAGCCAACTGTACTATAGGTCGTAAGTCCTATGTACACCCAAAAGACTTCTATACCTACTCTCGCTCAAAAATACAGTTTCGTCTCTGTGAGACATCTATAATATACATTGATTGATTATTGATGTCCCTGTGATAAAAAATCCAGTTCTGTTCTGAAAAATTTGGACATACTCAAAATATTCTGAAAAAAAATTCTCTAGACAGTTTGCTGTAATTAAGGTAATACTGACCATATTTATCACTCAAGTGTAAGGTAGGGATGCTGTAGCGGCGATCGTTCGAAACTCTATGCCCCACCCGTTTAAGTGTTAAGCGCTTTATTTAGGGATGTACTGCGGTTGCAGAGACACGATGATTTGAAATCAGATCCATATTTATGAAACATCCTGTATTTCAAGTTGTTGATGAACTGATTTGAGAATTTTTCTCATGATAAAAGCAAGGCGAAATGATTTGTAATTTTACGCTATTACAAGTGTCATTTTCAATTTATATTTTTAAGATATACAGGAAATAAAGTGACTTACTATTGTTACGAGCTACCCATGACAATTGAACCAAATGAGATAGCGGACTTGGAATAGTGGTTTGAGCCAAACAGAGGGAGAGGAATGGTTTGAACGAAAACATGAAATTTTATTTTCTCCAAACAGAACTCTTTATGATATCACTGAATTGAGTTATCTTGTTGTCGATATCGGTATAAATATGATAATTTATCTATGTTTTATATTTTGTGTAATAAGAAAGAGAGAAAGACTTGATTAGTGTTTGTGTTTATTTATTAATGTTCATTAAAAAACATTAATAGATAAATAATGTGTATACTTATCTATACATTTAACGCATTACATTTAAGTAATTAATTTGACAGATATTATTGTAAGCGAATAATAGATTGTGGAGCAGATATTATTCAAGTGTTTCAACCTTTTTCTAAATATCTACAGTAGCTGTCTTTATCCCTAACTCATCATATTCTAAATATAACTAATTCTGAATATTTTTGAGTTTGTTCAAATCTTTCAGAACAGTGCTGGATTTATGTCACAGAGACATTATTAATCAATTAATGTATATTATAGATATCTCACAGAGATGAAACTGTATTTCTTATGGGAAAGTAGGTATAGAAGTCATTTGGGTG
>JADDOH010001447.1:0-68171 GCA_016648135.1 Agrypnia vestita
TAGAACGAGAATATTGAAATACAATATCTACAATACACGTGCGTACATTTCTGACAGTAAATTTTGTTAATTATTTTTATAATCAATGAATAAGTAATTATTGTTCAAGTAATTATTGAAGTCTGTATATTGAGAAACCAGAAAATGCGACTCTTTAGTGATTATTATTGATGAATATAACTATCACAAAAAAGTGTCTAAAAAACAGCAATTGTGCGCGAAATCGCGCGGCGGACCGGGTACATTCCGCGTTACGTACGGCCGGCACACGACCTGTTGACTCAGCCATGAACTCGGGAACCGAGGCCCGCGCTCGCGGAAGGGCGCTCCTACCGGCCACTGGGTCAGCGCTGGTCAGCGTCGGCCTTCAGCTACTGGGACTGGATTTTCAGGTTACTCCCAGTTGCGCAAGGGGTATTAGCGAATAGCGGTGAACTCGCCGATTATGTAACACTTCACCACCGCTGAATTAATTAGTAACAAATAAAATATAATAATGGATGGCACACTGAAATGGCATAACTGTAATCGCGTTAGTATTTATACGGTATCTTATTCAGTATGGTTAACTTCGCGTCTTCTGTGAAATGTTAAGCTGGTTATTGATATGTGGTCCCGAAAGTGAATGCCGATTTTAACTGCTAACTTTTTAATTTTTTTTTACATGTATGGCATACCATTTATTATAACATTTACCGAAAACCCACACATACCGATACCGTTATTCCTGCATCGTCTTCCCATCCGACAGCGCATAAAATGGCCAGCTTCCATTCCATGTTAAATAGATTAATTAAAATTCCCCTTAACACCATTGATTATGATAACGAAGTAAATATAATTAAACATATTGCTATTAACAATGGATATAATTGCGCGTTAATAGATAGAATGTTGAAATCAAAAATTAATAATAAACTTATCGAAACATATTTATACTCAGGCAAAAATATTAAAACCACCGATAATACACTTTGGCGAAAAATTCTTTATAATGGTCCGATTTCTAATAAAATTACAAATTGCTTCCCTACTCATATTAGACCAGCTTATTACACAAACAATAATATTGGTAAAATTCTTCTAAATTCAAAAACAAAAATAGGTATGTTAGAAAAAAGTGGGATATATGAAATAACTTGCGGAGATTGTGACAAAAAGTATATAGGCCAAACCACTAGAAACTTAAATACACGCATAAAAGAACATCGCCGCTGCTTAAAAAATAACAATTTTTCCGAATTTGCCAATCATATAATTAACACCAATCATTCTTTCGATAGTCACAAATTAAAATTACTCCACTCGGTTCCCCATAGACGATGGATAATGAATAGTTTGGAAACCGTTGAAATCCTAAAAAATTTAAATTCTGGAAACACATTAATAAATAATATCACATTTCAGTCCAGTTCACCACTCCTAGAGCTGTTCGGCGAAAAAAATACCCTTCCCTGCCGCGCGCCCCCCTGACCCCCCTGACCTACCCAATTAGATTGATAAATTTTGTATTTAAGTTAGTTATTATCTATACCTGATGATGAGAGGGACTGCTCCTCTCGAAACTATAGTTGTAAATTAATAACTCATATTGTGTGTGTATTACAAAGTATATTAAAACATATTTGAAAAAAGGACCATCTTGTTCCACCGCAACTTTCACGTTTCCAGTAGGTACGAGAAACGGCTGATTTAAATAATAATTGTATTTTTAATCTTGTCCAGTGAATCCCCACCCTACTAGGACAATGGGAATGATAATGATGATGATTGTATTCTAATCGCGAGTTTTATCCATCAGGCATAAATAATACGTAATTCGTTGCAAAAATGTCTAGTATTAAATGGCTTTTACATATTTTTTAAAAAGAGGTGCGAACACGGAATGCATATCGCATCAATGTTCTTACTATTTTCAAAATAAGCTAAACGCTTGTGGTATGAAAATAAGACTAACTTATATCAACAAGCTACTCTGTTTAATTAATTAATTAATAATATTAATTTTCTCTAAGATTTTTTAAAACAATACTTTTTTTGCCATATTTATTACTGGCATTCTCTATTATATTGCACACAAACTGCATAGTATACAGTTTTTCAAGATTTGTTTAATATTAAAAAGATATATAGATTTATGTATATTAATTAATAAATAAAAAATGAAAAAACATTTATGAATTATTATGAAATTAGTACATAAATCAAATTTAATGTATACATGATACTAAAATATAATGAGGAAAAATATCACGATGTCAAATCTCGATGGGCTACCTCAGAACCAAGTGAAGAGGCTGTATGTTGTCAGTTATGCCATTAATAGGTGTCGGTTTTTAAGCGGCTTATCAGATGCATTGGGGCAAAATCCAACGAACTTTTAGTCAATAATAAAATTTCCATCTATCCTAAAGCTAACGCAGTTAATAAATTTATAATGCCGTTATGGTATACACGAAAAATAAGTAGTTTTTTACGTTCTGTATTCATAATTAATAAATTTACGCAAAACAAAGATATATTTTCTCCCCTAAACCCCTATCTCCCTCCCTACCGCCCTCTATCTCCCTCAGGTATAAACCGCTAGTGATTTATGTATATTTGTTTATTTATGTATATGTGAGCTGTTGATTTTCAAGGTGGTATAAAAGGCGTGCTACGGGTGAAAGTATTATCAATCACAAGAAACAAGTGTCAATAAAGATATCGACATACCTGATTTTGCTACTTGATATTGGGTTAATTGACGTACGCATATACACACTAGTAATTAAAAGTATACTCTTGTAATAATAAGCAGCGGGTCCTCCTAATTATTGTTTATTTTAATGAGATTTTATGTGACTTCCGCTAATGTCGCATATTTAGCAGATGTGCTTTTATCGTCTTTCCCGTTAAAAGCTCGACGTTGTGTTCACCTACTACTGAAATGTGCAATGTCCATTTTGTGTATAAATTTTGATAGTATTTACTAATATCATATCGAGCGGATGTGTCTTTATCGTACTACGTAACAGATTGTTCGTGTAATAATATTTTTTATTTGCACATCGCTCCGTTGGCACAATTAAAAATAGGAGACGAATTGTAAAGTTTTTATCAACTTTAAGTCTATATTATAGATTGAATGTTGATAAAAAATCTGCCAGACAAATTCTCGTACAATTATTTCTCGTATAACTAATTTCCAAAATATATTTCCAAAATTGTGTTTTCATGTTCATTAGTTCCTCCCATACATTTAACCCATGGTGAACACTGTATATTTAGTTAAGACGAAAATCGATCTAGTGGCCCTCTACCTTGCTTGACACTTAGCCACTTATATCTAGCCAAATATTGGAATAAATAATTAAATAATTCGTAAGCAAGTTTCGAATACTGATTAAATATTTCCTTCCTGCAATTTGAACAGACATTTATTGATCTGTATAATATTGTGCAGTCGTTCTGTCTACATCAATAGAATATCAGAAAAAAATGAATATAGAGAAAAACAGAAAAAATCTCACATTTGTCAAATCCTGTTCTGTCTATCTGTGGAGAGCCTGGCGGTATCTCTGTGAGATTTTTCCATTCTGTTTTCGTAATCAAAATTTACGTGATATCAGTTTCAAAATATCAAAAACCAGTCATTAATAAAATCTCTGAAAGAGTGGGCAGTGGTAATAGAAATATCCTTCATCTCATTTCACAACTTTTGTTTGTACCACAGTAGTCATGATAAGTTGACTAATCTCGGGGAGAACTGCACGGAAGTAATTTTGAGAAAGTTTAGGACACTTTGCTCTCTAGTTTGAGATTATTTGAGAGATATATTTCAGTTACGTCTACTACTTACAAAATCGTAACACAATTCTACACTTATTTTTGCTTACTTTTAAGATAAATTCCATCCATACGTGAATAATAATAATAATAATATTTGGATCATTTGTATAGCGCCGTTTTCGTGAGTACTCACCTCAAGGGCGCTTCACACAAAACATCTTACTGACTAAAAACACTTATTTACTATTACATACTTATTGTAAAATGAATTAATATTTAAAATTATTTATTGAAAAATGGAATTAATATTTAAAACTATAATAGTTGGGAGTGCTAGAAAGAATTAGGTATTTTCGCGGAGTGAATAGTGATTTGAATTTTGTTACTAAGTTATTCACCTCAGGCAATTAAAATTCGTGTGACTCTCATCAAAAACATACGAATATTATCACTTCGAAAGAAAAATGAAAAAGTTAAATTTTCTTTAATTGTGTGGATGTTCCAGGTCACTACTGTGACACGTTGTAAAAATTAACAAAACACGTTCTAATTTAGTTTTGAATGATTAATTTCAGGGCTTTTCATTTCATTAGGGCATATCAGGACTGCAAAAAAATGTAGTTTACACGTGCAAATTATAAATAATCCGCGGCCTCGGAGCCGGCGGATACTCGAATTTAACAATTTTCCTAACTGTACATGTATACGGCTCTTCAGTACTCAGTTACTTAAGTACAGCCAAGTTATCAAGCTTGACAGCCTAGTCCTTAAATACATAAAATACTTGGTTAATAATTAAATTAGAACGTTTCTTCTTTTTTTATTCTTGTGAAAATAGTCGTGGGCCGAATACGAATAATATTTGACGCGATATATTTGGCATAATTTTAGAAATTTGTCTCTTTCCCCAGACCTACCTAGCAAATGTAAACGAGATCCTTCCATTCTAACTAATCTCTTAATCTAGAGCTTTATAAGAAAACTAAAATGTTTGCTGTTTTTACCAATTTTCTATGGAATCCGTTCAGAACATCGCTCCCAGCTCATGAAGACGAATAGATGCTGAACCTGTTTTATTCTGGATTCCTTTAAACAGGCGGTTCAATCTTCTGCCTGGTTATGGACTTGGGGGAAGCCTGCAGAGCAAGTGTCTCGTTCATAAAGGGTCATTCGAGTTTTAATTTGCTCTGATCTTGTTTCTGCTCAAGACAAAACGGAAACTTTTTACTTCCTTTCTTTTAACTCGTGGCGTCTGCTTGCTTGACGAAAAAACTTTAGATCGATTTTTAACCCTTTTTCCGTGATCCAATTGAGCTGAAACTTTGCAAGTACACTCGTGGCGACGATCAAGAAGATATATCAAATTTTTGTTAAAAAAAAATAATTATTGTATTATTTTGGATTTTTCAAATTTTTAATGGTTTTTTCATACTACTCAGTAAGTTGTATGGAGATTCCGACACATATGGTAGACACGGAACCTGATTATAGTATAATTTTAGATTTTTGGAAAATTTTACTACTCCCTTTCGTAGCGTCGCCCGAGCGAAGCCCAACGCGTAGGTTAAGCGCCAAACCAGTTTCCACTAGTAAATGAGAAAGGGAGTATTATAAAAACTTGGTTTTTATGGGTTAGTTTTTTTTATACATAACAATGTTGTGATTGACCGAGGGCGGACATTCGACACGTAAGAGCAATTTTCTTTTACCGTGTCAATTAAGCAGACACGCCGAGATACTTGTCAGTAGTTATTGAATAGTAACAATTCTACTGACATTACTGTTGAACTTGACAACCGTGAAGAAAGAAGTCGTTACACAACAAACAGGTCCGACAAATGAAAAATCAAAGCATAATCGAAGCGAAATTAAGTAACTACACAGCTTTATAAGGATTTGAAAATATGGCTTCGCATTAATTCTATCTACTTTCTTTTCAGTTATGTGTTATAGTTATAATGAACTTTTTTTTTTACTTGTATTAACCAATTCTGGTTTATTTAGGGCCCGGCTATTTAGTATCAGTAACAGTAATCTGTAACTGTCAGTTATGTTAAGTGTTATTTTTGAGAACTGTCTGTCGCTATAATTGTCGAGACTGTTTAAAATCTGGTTCCGGTAATGTGGTACACAGAATATTAATCACTCTCTTTGTTGGAATTCGAAAGTTTTTGAGCAATATTGAATTTATAATAATATTAATTATGAAATCAGTTTTGTGAGTTAGTAAATTCCTTTTGAATTCTTATGTTAGATATCGCTTATAGAAAACGATCGTATGCATAAAAATCTCGTTTATATGTCTCGATATGTTTACAGATTGGATTCAAATTAAAACTGTAGGTTTGTTTAAAATTACTAAACCCACATTTGGTTTTTACGAAAATATTTTAATACAAATTTAAATTGGGCGATAAAATACCTTTCATAATAACTTGCATAATTATTTTAAAAATGTAGGTTCTGTGTTCTGCATAAGAGTCAAAAACGTTATTGCCATACTTTTTAACATGAATGTAACGAATACACGCACAATTAGAAATTAAAACTATTTTTTATACTGATTTATATTTATGTCTTTGTTTAGTTAGGTAATAAATAATACATACTTTATCATTAACTAATATTAACCATTCAGTTATTATATAATTCATTTTTACTAGCAGGAAAGCAATCGGCTTCGCCGATTGCTTACTGCTAGGACCTGCGGGCGGCTATTGTGGCCACCTCGCGGCCAATGATGGCCGCTGCGCGGCCAATTGTGTTTGCTGTGCGGCAAACACAATTGTTTACGTAAGCCTACGTCAGCCGCTTCGCGGCCAATTGTGCGGGCGGCTACTGTGACCGCATCATGGCCAGCGATGGCCGCTGCGCGGCCAATTGTGTTTGCTGTGCAGCAAACACAATTATTTACCTATGCCTTCATCAGCCGCTTCGCGGCCAATTGTATCTGGCAAATTTCCACTTTTTACAAAGTATTTATTCAGTATTTCTATAAAAATGTAATTAAAATTTCAATAAACAAAATTTTTGGCGTATAATTAATGACGTATATATAGTATCTATATTATAATATATAAACACATTGAATAGAAAGCGACTTAGTTCACACCAGGACTTGGTAAAAAAAGGTTGACACATTGATTTTCTAACTCAATAACCTCAAAACACGACATTAAGATGCATTTCGCTTTTAACCTCAAAATAAATACACGTGCGTTTTAGATATATGTTTTCTAATTTAAATTTATTTAAATATATAGTAATCTCAAAAGTTGCATGGATTTTTTAACTTCAAAAGGCATTCAAGACATTATATTATGACGCAGTTGCAGTATTCGCATGTATATTTGCGTATTGTATAAGTGGATTTTTAACTTCAAAACACGACATTAAGATGTGTTTCGCATTCATTTCCATGTAATGTTAATATATAGATGAATATTGTAATTCAAAAATATGAATACATGTATTTAAAAAAATACTCGCGTCAGGGCATTCCAAATTCCAATCGGATATGTCAAATGCCTATAGATAAGATAATATAATCAAATGTCAAATTCAATGGAAATGTCTTACCAGATGTAAAAATAAAATTGGTTGAATAAAATATGTATATCGATATTTCTAATCAATAAGTGTTATTTTTTAAGTAAATCGAATATTAAATAACGCATATAATATTTCTATACATTAAATTATATCTAAATGAATTTTAAAATGAACTGTAAGCTTCGTTTCTTTAAAAAAATCATACGATTTTTTTTATGCTGGCAATGGAAACACATGCACTATAAGCGGCATTTGTGGGGCAATTAACATATAGATTCTATGATGTGACGTCAGCATTCCTTCTTGAACATGTTAATTTTTCTGTTTTGTTTTACCTTAATTCTGCCCTCTTTCTAAGACTTAAGTTTTTGGAAAACTTTTATCGTCCATACGTATATATAACACATAAATTTTTGATAAATATTTGTTTTTTTCTTTCTGCTCCATTTCAAATACAATGCAAGGTTTTTTCTGTTAACCACTCGTATAAAATGGCGTAAAATGCGGAAACGTCACATTTGTTCTCCTCCATACCCGTACCCGTAAATAATGTTGTGACGTTTTGTTAGGTACTGAATATAATTTCAATTAACATGATATGGCATTGT
This sequence comes from Agrypnia vestita, assembly GCA_016648135.1. NCBI lineage: Eukaryota > Metazoa > Arthropoda > Insecta > Trichoptera > Phryganeidae > Agrypnia > Agrypnia vestita. Next base: position 7,932 of record JADDOH010001447.1, read on the forward strand.
ACCAGTAAGTACCGTCAAAAAGGATAAAATATTTTCGGCCTGGTTTTTTTAGTTTTAATTTTTTGTTGCCTTTATTTTAATCCTTAGTCCTTAAATGTCATCGATTTTTGTTTGAGTTTCACAATCTATTATTTGGTAAAATTGAGTGTCGGAAGTGAAAGCTAATTTATATTTTTTATTACTTATTATTTTCTTGCTTTCCGTGTTTATCATGTCCGATTTATAAAGTAAATGACTCGCTCGTAATTTGCGGATAGTCATCCTCAAACACGAGAGAAACGCGACGGATGCACTGCCTCCACGTCTACACAGTTGACATTTGATAAATCGTGGGAACACACGCATTTCTTCATAGAAAATCTTTTGCAATGACTTTGACCCAGGTAGGCTAGAAATTGCTTCTGTTCACGATGTTATTTCAATCCACCATTGAATAAATATATAAATTAAATATAAATTAATATTTTTAAAAAGTCATTGGTCTAAATGTGGTGATTATTTTGTTTAATGTTTACCTAATTTGTAACTGAATTGTAGCAATACTATTACATTAACTAGCTGTAATTCGTTAAAAATGACGATAATTTTACATGTCGGTTCCCAATTAATATTTATGTATTTATTTTATTTATTTTAAAATTGGAAAAAAAATTTAGGGAAAAAAAATGAGAAAAAAAAAATCGAAATTAAATTACGAAAAAAAATACTTTAAAAAAGTTACGGACGTTGCATGAAGTTACGGGGACAGACGGACGGATGGACGGACATACAGACAACGAAATTATTGTGATGGGATTAAATATTTCACACCTTATTTACCGTCATCATCATTTACATTCATTAACATGAACATGAGTATGAGGTAACTTCTTTTTATTCCCCTGAAATGTCTCATTTCGTCCTGATTGATTTTCATCTTGATTTCGCTCCCTCCATAAGAATCTATATTAGGTTCCATGTATTAATGTGACTCTGGCCTGTAAACAGCTGTTAAAATAGTCAATTTGGTCTCAACACTTAACTCGAATTTATTTATCACCGGAGTATAAAGAGAACGTAGATCACTGCTAACAATCCATTCATTGGATTTAGGGCCTGTTTTTTAATCAGTATTAAGAGTTATAGTTAAGAAAAAAGCGTAGATTTTTGCGTTTTCCACAAATCAAACAACCCACTTTCCTAAACATGTACGCGTTTTGCTCAACTAATACCAATAAATCAAATTAAATTAAAAATAAAGAAACTTAGATCAAACAACCGGCCCTTAGAGTTTATTGTTATTGGTCTATATTCCTTCGTTCCGGAGAATCAAAAAGGTTTAATATTTTCTGATTTTAGAACAAAGTTCCTCGATAAATATTGCAATTAAAAAAACGTAGGTAATCACTATATTTTTTGATAAATAGATTATTCGAAGTGATTTTTTAAAAATTGTTTTAATATAATTGATTTGATTTAATTGTATGTTATTACAGCTAGACCGCATTCAAAAGAATGTGCGCAAAAAATATGTGTGTTGTTACGATGCAAAAAATGAACACAAAAGAAGTTTTTCTGGTAAGTAAGTAACCTTTTTTAAACTAAAAAATATATATTTATTTGGAATATACTGAGGCTTTTAATACGGCTTGCCAGGCAACTTTCCCCCTTCTTTCTTCTTACCGGACAAAGCTAGGAATGGTCTTTTGATTGTGGTCGACCTATACCTACTCGTACATATATTGAACTAACGAACATAAGTCGTGTGCTAAAATAACCCTTGGATAACCTAATTATTTCGTTGTCTGTCTGTCTGTTCTTGCCTTCTTTTAAAAACTTTTTTATGTTTTCATTTTCTCTTTCTTTCTTCTTTTTTTTATAAATAAATAAATATGTAAAGGTATAGTCAATTTTGACGGGTTGCAGCTAGTCAATAATGATTATTGCGATTTCGCCGATACCCATCGCAAAATATATCACGGTAAAAACATCTCCGTTGGCGGTTGTGTATATTTAATATCGGAAAAATTCTTTCGATGCAATCAAATGAAAATGTGTAAATATTTACTCCAATCGCGTTCATACCAAATGCGCCAATCCGCAATGTTTGTCATAATATTTATCTCTTCGCAGCCAGACAGCACATCACGCCGCGGCGATACTACAGAACAGTGCACCAATTAATCTGTATATTCGTGACAAATAGTCGGTGGAATTGAAGGTTACGAGCACGACCATAATTGTCGCTAAATTTCATAATTTTCGTTTGCCTCGTTTGTTACAAATTACATGTCCCGCTAATCTGTTGTTTGCGGTCAAATTCATTGGGAGAGTAGGTACTAAATTGACGAGGGCGTGTTTTATCTTCCCCGGCTTAACTTAATTAAAATTGATTCAATGAACTTTTTGTCTGTTGAACCATAAAGTTCAGCTTGTCGAAAACAGCTTTCTTTTGTGTTTAGAAATTTAAGCTTGACCAAGAAATCCAAGTTATCTAAACATAGGTTTTAATTCTTTGGTACTGTTGAAAGAATAATGTAACGTAAAGATTAAAACCGGCTCATTATAATTCAAATAATTTTTAGTTAAGATAAATTATTGAAGTCTCACAGAGACGAAGCTATTTATGACCTGCATGAGATAGCTTAGCTTAAGAGACAGTTTACACAATGCAAAGTTCACCAATTCCTCCGTAAAAAAATCCACACATTTTTGAAAATTGTATAATGTGTCGTATAGATGCAAAACTGCCACTATCCTTATGGAGCCCGTAACTATATGCCACATATGTTATAAATCAGTTTTTTTTCATATATTCGAATGGACTATGCTAGAGACGTATATGCTCCTTCCTATGACATAGTATACAACATTTCGCAACTGGTAATGATACCTCTATATTTTTAAAGTGAAACATTAAGCAATTTTCTCTGTAATGTATATATGATATTCTTCTATCTTTATTATTTATTCTTCTATCTATCGATTTATTTTACATATACACTAGACTACGCCTGAAATTTTTTTTCAATACATATTTTAAATTCCTTTTATAGACCAGTATATATTTTTAACAAACACATTCTGTTAAAAAAAAGTTTAAAAACTAGTGTTAGAGCGACATCTGGCGAATGTCGTCCCGGTAATATTCTTTATAGGCATGAAACACCTGGCGTCCTAGTCTTTTTCTTTTACCTTTTGCGCTTTAAAGCAATAAAGTAAGTACACGATTTACATTTTAGTCTAGGTGCAATATTAACGGAAATACACATTTTTAAAGTCCTTCGAACAGCCGCCATTTTAAAATAACATGGTAGATCAGACTATTGCTTGACCACAATAACTTGGCGTGCGGCGACTTTGGAACTAAAACCCGCCCCGCCCGCACCCGGCGGTAACCCTTCGCTCTGTCATTCAGTACAATTTTGTATTTGCTCGGGAGCTGTGACATATTGATTACCAATATACACTGAATTATTATGTCCAAAACATCCTAAACAGTCCGGGATGGTGCAAGAACAATTTCCAATGAAGTATTAAAGTTTTGCGAAGCTGAAAAAGCAAATAATGGACCGATATTACCGTCTGACAGTTTGACAGTTAGAACGGCTTGGTTTCTTTAATGCTGCCCGACCAAATGTCTGTTAAAGACTTACGACATCGGTCACCGGACATTCTGTACATTGTGTATTGTGTGGCAACTTCTGTTACGCGACAGGGATGCCCTCCCTCGCACGCCAATTTATAGTGGTCGCATTCTAGTGAACTCTTTCAGAAAACTTTTATCAAAATCAGATAAGAACTTCGGTAATAACAATACTATGGTAAATGTTAACCAATAGTGTGTCTACCGTTGTATCCCATACATGGCGGTGATTTTATGGTGGTCTATTTATTCAGTACATATTTATTCCAGAGGTTGCGTCACTAGACCCTCTGTAGCATATAGTGGTGATTGGTGATGGTCAAACTGTTATTTTAACCGGTTATTTTCGGTACAGTTATTTGAGATTTGTATCTGATTGTGTTGATGATTGGCAACTTAAATATAATTGTTGTATAGTGCCGATGGTTGCCCGTCGAATTTCGAAAAATTAGTTACCAATCATCGATGCAATCAGATACGAATCTTAAAAAACGGTTAGTATGTCACCGGTCAAAAAACCATCACTAATTAATATATAGTCATTTTTTTCTAAATCTACCATAATACCCGGATTCCAAGAAGAAAGAAAACAAAAGACTTAAGCTTTTAGGATCATTTTTTGACATTAGGTACATACAGCCACAATTCATTAAGATACACGAACAATTTTTGTCTTTAGGTACTTTCGCTTATTTAACACTCAAAGTGTCACGCCCGAGACGAGTGTCCTGAACGAAACCACAATCTGCCTCATTTTCCGATTGCGCGCAAACTTCCGTTGATTTTTAACGGAGTCACAACACTAGAGTAACGTTTCGAGCCATACCGCAGCTGTTATTAACAGTTAAACGTATTGCAGTATTCAAATGTTATCATAAAGCGTGCAAATTTCACGTGCCCGCATTATGCTGACTTGGTTCCCTTTTGTGGGTCTCCGGGCCGTGAAACGAATCGTTAATAATATTACTTCAATGTGTAGTTGTACAGCGAGACCAGTCGTGTAATTTCTTGGCAGATCTCTCCCATGCTACAGTTAGTCAATCTCAAATATTACTAGAAAATCATTTGAATTCATTTATAATACACATATTGTGTGTTTCAATTTTATTGTTCTTATGTTGTATTCACTTCACAAGTCAAAATACACATCCCATACAATTACACTGTTTCTACGGAGTACGAGTATAATAATAAAAAAGTATTCACAGGTAAAAACCTACACTTCTTTACCGACAGCTCACAGTGCGGCAAACTTAAAAATTAAAGAAATGGACATACATTTTCTTTACATATATACTCTTTCGCTAAGTCTTAAAAAAAAGAACCTATCAAGTAAATGGACAAAAATATCGAATATGAACATCCGCGCAAAATAATTTGTTAACAAAAATTGAAAATAACATCGCCGTCTTATTGGTAAAAAGTGATGAATCACTTGACATTTTCATAAATCATGACAGCAGATTGCCTTCGTTTTTAGTCTGCTCAGCTTCAATTTCTGTTGGAGTGACGTTTTATCTCGGCCGGAATAGTCGGATACGACAAAAACCAACCCACTAATAAATAATTCTATCATTCGACGGCCATGAAAACCTACGTCTGAATTTAATTCGTATCGTGTTATGTCTGACAAAAGAAACAAATCGTAAGATATTATGTAGACTCAACACATTTCGCGTGACTTTAATGATTTCCAAGATTCCAGCCATGAAACAGCATTATATAAACAATGGCGAACATACATCCAATATTTTTCAAGATCATGGACCTACAGTACTGGTCTGATTCATTTCAATTTTGCAAGAATATTAAACAATCGTACGCGTTTGTGTAACATTAGTTTAAACATTGTCCTTGTGTAAGCCCGCAGTTATTATTGTTTATGAATAAACGCATAAAATCGAAAGTAAATATATCTCTGACAAATGCAGACAAATCATGATTTCTTTCAAATAATAAAGAGCTGCTACCGCCCGAACGCGGAGCTTTTCACCTTTTATAATTTTGTCAGATTTATCATACTTCTCACGACTTTTTACATTTTTTTCGATTAAAATTGAACGAGATCTGGTGGCGAATTTTTTTTTTTTTACAAGGCATTAGTTTATGAATCTACCTACTCCAACTTTGCCGTACAATCCAATATCTTGTCCTGTGATTCGTAACACTATCGTGAAAGTAATTTATACCGAATATTATAAATTTATTAGCTAATAAAATTCAAATATAATAATAAAAATGTTGCAGAAATTTGAAACAGAATTTTCCTGCAAGCTTTAAATAATTTTATTTGACTTGTATTAAAGCGAGTGAATTTTTAATATTCGATATGAATTTCTTGAACTATGGTCCAACGTTTACCGAATTTAAGTCATAAATATTGAAAAAATGCAATATCAGGCAGAGATCTGCCTGTTAAGTATTGTGGACTAGCTCTGTTACACCATGTATGATATTTTAACGATCTTGTTTTTTCTGTAGATGTTTGTAAATCGCGTTTAATATCTCACTAAAAGAAATGTTTTTATCAATATACCTATACTAATACTAATTCTGTTAAATTTACGTATACAGGGTGTAACAGAGCTAGTCCACAATACTTTACAGGTGGATTCCTGCCTTGATTGTGAGTCGAAAATTTTCAAGCAACCATGACAAATAGTTAAGGAGATATGCGACATCAAAGTTTGCATTTTTTCCAATATTTCTGGCTAATTCTTTGTAAAACTTTAAAATATCGTTACAGTTACTTATATCTAATATAAAAAATTCATTCATTCATTTAATGCAAGCCAAAAAAAATGTAAAAAACCTTCAAATTCCTATTAGAAAACATTCCAATTGGAATTTTTGAGGGTTTTTATTATTTTATTTAACCTTTATTGAAACGAATGAACTTTTCGTAATAGATATAAGTTACTGTAATTATACTTCAGCGTTATGAACAAAATAAGTCAGAAATATCGAAAAAATGCATAACTCCATAACTATTGATATTATTAGGTCAGGGTTGCTTGAACATTTTCGACTCGTAATCAAGGTAGGAATCCACCTGTAAAGTATTGTGGACTAGCTCTGTTACACCCTGTATATATGCATTTCGGTTTTTACTTATAAACTGAAACATTAATTTTGCATATATAAATGTGTATATTTTTTTATCGTTTAATTATGATAAAACAAATTCTCAACGTTCATTGAGCATTTTGTTTTGTTTATTCTCATTAAAAAATAATCGTATTGTCCGCGGTGACAATGCACCATTAAGCAATTCCATAAATAAGTCGATTGCTTTTTATTTCAGTAAGCAAAACAACTCGATACCAATAAATAATATGCTTATTATCTGAATTGATTTCAATTGAATGACAATAACATCTGACAGAATTGATGATTGAAATGAGTTTATCTTATATATTGATTCTTCTCATTATTTTTAAAAATCCTTGTCACTTTTTGTCACCATCTTTTTCACATTTTTTCCTTTCTCGTGTGAACCAAGTACTACCGAGCTCGAAAGACAATGAACCTGACACGTTAGTAGACGACGCGACCGATGAGGAAGGAAAACCCAAATTGGAGATGACTGAAAAAAACAGTCAGAAGGCCGCCAACGCTACGTACACCAAGAAATAAGCCTGGCTAAATTTGATACAAAAATCACATGACGGGACTGAGAGTATTAATAAAAACTAAGTCGAATAATAAATTTAATAAATAATAAATAGTTTTAATTAAAACAATATTTAATAATTATTAATGATATTAGCTGTAACCCGTCAAAAATGGCGGTACTTTTACATGTTGGTTCCTAAGCAATAAGTACTTATTTATAAAAAAAAAATGTAAAAAAAATCCAAAACTTCTTAAAAAAAATATTTATAAAAATTTACCATAAAGCAGTTACGGACATTACACGAAGTTACGGGGACAGATAGACCGACAGACGGACGGACGGATAGGCAGACAACGAAATTATTATAATTGCTGTAGTGTGGTAGATAGAATAAAGAAAGGAGTTCTGAGATGGTTTGATCATGTGGAACGTATGAACGAGGAAAGGATGGTTAAGAAAATATAAGAGGCGAGTGTTGAAGGCAACAGAAATAGAGGGCGTCCGCGAAAGACCTGGCACGATCAGATACAACATGTGTTTGAGGATGGCCCCGTTAAAAGCCGCAACAACCGTAGAACTTGTATGAGAAGATGTATGAATGTGGCCGAAGCAAAAGTGGTGTGCCAGTATAGAAGAGTGTAGCGTTCAATCCTCTCTGCCTACGGCGTGATGGTTAGTTAGTTTTTTTTTAGTTGGGATTGAGTTGGTATATTTAGTAATTCTCATAATATACTAAGAAAATAAAACGATAATGTGTAGTATGGGCCGGTTGTTTCATCTTGGATCAAAGTAAAATTTCGTTTAAAGCATAGATTTTTACGTTCTCCATCAATCAAACGATCCGTTTTCGTAAAAATCTATGCTTTAAACGAACTCTTATTCTGATCTAACTTGAAACAACCGGGCCTAAGACAGTCAAAAGTAAAAAAAAATATATTTTTCATAGACAATCGGGAATATTTTGTACGATACAGTTGCGTCATTCTGCTTGCATAGCTTTCGTCGGCCGGATGCTTGTGAGTGATGAGACGTCAAAATGCTAAGGTTTCATATAAAATTACGAAAAGTCTAGTGGAATCTTGTTCTCATTTTATGAATAATCTGATTAAAAATATTATAGAACATTTTCAAACTATTATACCTCAATAAAACGCAAATTTGTCTGGGGTCACTTTGTACCCCGCTACGGCCTCCAATACTATTTTTGATCTTCCGGTAGGTACCCGAAGGTTAATGCAAAATTAATAATTTGGGTTCAAGGACATATTATTATGTTTTATATACACTTTTAAAAATGCAGTAATAAATCTACATGTTAAAAAGTAAAATCATATTCATAGCGTATCGTAATTCGAAACAGTGATGTCATACCCCCGAGGTATTTATTCTTGGAGCGACTGTGGGTGTTATCACTATACTTTTCGGTGGGCGTATTTATTAATTGAAAAATAATCTACTTTACGGGATGTGAATGAAAATGCACAGGTCAGAATGAAGCAAACACACACCTATCCGGTATTTATTTATTTAATCCCAATTTATATATTAATCTTAAACTTAAATACACGGTTTCCAAAAGTCCTTTCTCTGTTTAAAAATTAAATAACCGTAAAGGTACCTGATTAATTCAACTGAAATAGTACCTGTACAATACATGGAAAGCAGTCTAGATTGAATATGTGTTTTTGTGATGTTTCGCTACAGTGATTGGTCCCCGCGGCCTGATTTAAGGCTCAAAATAAAAATAAATATTACATTACAAAATACTTTGACGCAGTCAATATGGAAAATATCGAGTTATTTATTTGGTTTCATTATTATTAATACGTAAATCTCTGTGTAACAATGCCCGTCACTAACGCTACCAAAAAGGCACTAATGATTATGAGGTATAAAAAGCAATAAAAATGCATTAATCTCTTTGTAAAAAAAGTCCGTCACTTAAGCTACCAGATTGTGCGTATAATGAGCTATAAATAGCAAATATGTAATGAGGTATAAAAATAAGTGTTCATATTTTTTGTGAATTTATTTTTGCTGTTTTTTTATTTGTAACAAAGTCCGTTACTAACGCTGCACGCAACATTACACGCTAACACGAACATACATACATACATAACACAAACGATTTCGCGTTAAAAAAAATTAATTAGCTTTTTGTGAAAAACTAAAACAAATTAAGTAAATAATATAAAAATAGCTTTATAGAAGAGAATTATGTGATTTGATTTGTATACCCACTAGGACATAAAAATAACCAATTAATGTAAAGCTAAAATTGAAACATCAAAAGTTCGTCATTTTTGACGGGTTACAGCTAGTTAATTAATATATTTTTAAATTTCGTTATACTTTGCCTCAATTTCAATGTCGTTTTCTTTTAACAGTTGACTACTCAGAAAAATAATCATTTATATTGTAAACTTGTCAACCGAGGCAAGACTAGCTGCACACAATGGTACCAACATTGATGTACGGAAGTGAAACCTAGTACTGATAGAAGAAGAATAGACTGAATGCTGTAGGAATTAGATCACTTGGGTTGGGAACATATGTGGCAAATCCATTTATAACAGAGTAAAGAATGAACAAATTAGAAAAAAGGGTAAAGCTGATCTCAGCATAATGAGTGGGATTAAAAATGGGTCGCTTAGGCGTCGGGTTTAGTCACGTTGGTATTTAAAAAAATGACATAAAAAAATTGCACTTTAGTTTCGTTAATTTCAATAGTATCCTTTTTTACATTTTGAACGAATGAATGAGAAGAGAATAGTAAGAACGATATGTGACGCGATTGCTGAGGAAGACTTGGCATGACCAGGTAAACCGGATTCTGGAAGATGTTTTGGACTATTAGAATATTCAACAACGGACGAGCTGGCATGAGAAGATGTATGAATGTGAATGAGGCGAGAGTGGTCTGTCAGGAAAAGTAATGTGACGCTCCATCCTCTCTGCCTAACCCCGCGGAGAAACGGCATGGTGATAAGTTAGTTGGTTATAAAAACAGTACATTAATTTTATTGACCTATCAAAAGACTGCCAATCAATGTCAAAACGAAAACTTGCATAAAATATTTGCAATGTATAGGGATCAGATCTAAATAGCCAGGCCTCCCGTCTCCTCTTTTTCGTGTCCTGTGTGAATGAAAGTAAAAATGTAACCTAATTTTAAATGATACCGAGTTGTTTTGTTATCACCAGGAAATGAGATTATATTATGATTACAGGAACCAAGCTGGACTTTAAGGAAGTTAACACTTAAATTATTTCGAAAATATTTTATTTGTTTTATGTGTGTATCGATCAATAAACTATTTCAATGGTGTAGTTATTCAATATTACTTACCAGAATTCTAGACTACTGGACTTGTTTTTTTTACTTCCTTTCTTTTAACTCGTGGCGTCTGCTTGTCTGACGAAAAAACTTTGGATCGATTTTTAACCCTTTTCCCGTGATCCAATCGAGCTGAAACTTTGCAAGTAGACTCGTGGCGACGATCAAGAAGATCTATCAAATTTTCGTTAAAAAAATAATTACAGTATAATTTTGGATTTTTCAAATTTTTAATAGTTTTTTCATATAATTCAGTAAGTTATGTGGAGATTCCGACGCATATGGTAGACATGAAACCCGAAAATGAGAAAGGGAGTATTGTAAAAACTTAGTTTTTATGGGTTAGTTTTTTATCAGTTTTTAATTAGTGTTCACTTTTTACGCAGTCAGGTTTTTGATTTTTTAAATTTACTTTTTTGTTTTACACTTTTCAGTTAGGATTATAAAACGGTATTTTTTTTATTCCTCATTAGGTTATTTCTCGCTGTATAAGTAACGCTTTAAGTAACGGTTCTTAAAATTATCTTTCAAAGCAATAAAATTCTGGGTTCATCAGTCGATTCTAAAAATTATTTTGAATTATAATTATGGTAATTATTTTTCACGTTAATAAGATCTATTATGCGATTATATAAGAACTTTATCGCAGCTTTATTATAAGTAGGTACCTATTGAAAATTTAAGTGAGAATGGTTGCGAATGGATTCAAAATGAGAACTGTTAAGAGAAATTTAAAAATTATTTTCAAATACCTATTCAATGATACCCCACTTAACGTAGTTTGTCAACTTTCATTTTTTTCTTTTTAACAATATCGCCCCACGAGTTTGGTCTCTAGAGCGCCACAAAGGAACAAACATACCTACATTCATAGGCTGACAAACACATTACCCTCCTTCGCGTCGCGCAGTCGGATACAAATAGAGAAACGTCAAGCTATCTGTCAAATGTCATTTTTTAAAGTTATATCTATTATTGTGACAAAAAATTGGCTTTAATTTAATATCTGAATTCTTTGGATAAAGAATAAGTAGATGTGTATGTGTGAAACAAACCGATTTCTACTAACTTTAAAATATATATATATACCTACTATTCTAAATATTCAGTAAAAACTTACTTATATTTTAGACAAAACTTCACTTTGCCACGACTGTTTTGCGTCAAGATATGAAAATCGCTTCGACATCAAACAAACAGGTATTTTTCAAGACCACCCAGACATTTTCGAGTGTATGTGTAACAAAATATTTATTTAAATATATATGCGAACACAGAATGCGGTCGCTTCAATATTCTTACTATTTTCGAAATGAAGCTAAACTATGAAAAAACTATGAAGCTAAACTATGAACTCAATACTATGAAAATATGACTAACTTGCTGGTGTCCTGGAACGACGTTCGAACCACCGACCACGAGATCACCAAGCGGGCGTTATGGATTATTTAGTGAATATTTTACATTTGCGAGAAATCTTTAACTCTTTACTCATCATGGTCGTCATTCTTGGGATGTGTAAAGCGGTCTTTCTGGTCAATTCCCGCACACCCTGAAATATCCCTGTGTATTCCCAAAATACAGCCCCGAATTTATCCCAGTTGAAGAGCCCTGGCCGTATGGGACAGGTGACGCAGCATGTGCGTCTCAGATATATGATCTTATTTTGTAATCGTGTGCTGGCATCTCTTTTCCTTTCGAATGAGAAAGAAGGATGTACTATATTTTTGTCGAACGGAACAGATCTTTTTCACATTTCTGCGAAATCACTCCGTCGCGTCGTGATTAAAATAAAAAACGGTACAATTGTGTTTAGTCCGTGCTCGATGCATCTATAAATGTGCAATGTTAATGTCGTCTCTAGAAAGGTTGCCCATTTCTATCCGTAACTGTAATGGTTATGTTTGTGGGTGGGTTTGCGCTCTTTTCACTTAATGTTCGGTATGCGTGTAGTTTGCTTTTCCTGTTACTATTACTACCTACGTATTTAACATCGAAATTTGTAAAAAAAATGCATTATTTTCTATTCGTGTTTAAACGGTTTACAATGTCAGATCAAAGGAAATATTCCAATCATAGCGTAGCGAGAAAAACAGACGTATGATAGAGAATAGGCAATGTTTTTATGTTAGGGTACCAAACATATTCAATCCTTCAAAAGCTTTTGCTCTTTGTATAAAACCTTTAACAATGTTTAAAAAGCAAACAAGTAGAATCTTAAATTGTACACTTTTATTTTATAGTTTATTTTATGACTAGCTGTTCCTGCACGGCTTCGCACGCATAGATTTTTAGTACACTGTTTGGATCGTCATACAACTTTCGCGAACCTTCTACAACATTCTCCTTCCAGAACTTTCAAGAAATTTATCGAATGTACAGGAACCTTCTAGACACACCGACACATTCCGCCACTCAGTTTAGAACCTTATAGAACTTTTGTGAATTTTCTAGAACCTTCTCTTTCCAGAACTTTCTAGAGCAGGTTTTTCCGGAACCTTTTCGGCGCACCTACTTTGAAACAATCTGAAGCATTTGAAACCTTCTCATAACAAAAAAATGTGCTAGAAAGCACATTTTCGTCTCCTACTCCCACCCACGCACAGCCCCCCCCCACCAAACTCGCATATTTTCGATGTGACACCAAGGGCTATCCACCACCAAACCACTGGTGAGTGGTTGTGGCTGGTTGTGAATAAAACTTGGCGGGTAGGGAAACACGGGTTTCTTTTTATATATATATATTGATTTAAACTTACTTCACACCAGTTTAGGCAAGGGAATGATGAAGTGCGGGGTGTTGTAGGTAACTTTTAACTACATGCATTTAATACACAATTTAACTAATGTGCAAAAAGCCCTGGTGTTCACGTGGACCCTGAGGAGGAAAGAAAATAATATGATTGATGACGCCTTCGAGATATTGTGTTGGCGTAGTATGCTGCAAATATCATGGACGGCGAGACAAAATAATGCCTCTAGTTTTCAGAAACTCTGAACTTAAAAGAAGGCTTTCCACATCATTCAGGAAAATAATTGTTTCATGCTTTGGGCTCATTGCTAGAAGAGACAGACAGTGAAGTGGGACCACAGAATATAGAATTCTATGTTCTGTGAGTGGCACCCACCACAGACCCAGGGCGTACGAGCAAAAGCTCTCGTATTCGGCCCCATTCTTGATCCAATATTTTATGTAGTTTTTTCTCTTTTGTTTTGTAAACTCTTTTCTTATATTATATAATTCGATCCTATCTGAGGTAATGTAAAAAAATGTAATTTTGATAACATAAAAATAAATAAAATAGACTATAAATTATCAGTGGTTTCCGTTTAAATTAACTAATAATTAATTATTATTAAAATCAGTAGGTCAAAATGTACAAATGTTGCCATACGGCATGATAATGATGGATCCTTGCATACGTAGCATAATATTCAATTACCCCGTCACCTTTTTTTGTTATCTACCGATTACATTGTAATTTAAACTGAGTGATTTATTTTTTCTCACGCATGATTAATATTTTTTTAAAACAATTGTAATGAATCTTTCTATAAGAAATACGTTTCCCATTCGACAGCTCTGCTGCGTGGAATTTTTAGTTTCTTTGAGCCCGGGAGGAAGTTTGAAGGCGTACCCGTCCTACCCAATGAATAAATTTTATAAAGTGTACCCCACACTCGGGGTTCGGAGCACTTTCGAGTGCAATTACGCTGGGGGCGCGGCCCGCCGGTGGGGTAGACCTGCCGTGCAGGCGCCGCGGAGCGAAAAGGGAGTCGTCAAACTCGGAAACAGTCGAGCGAGCGAAAAGCTTCCCACCGCGTGTCGTGCGCGATCCGCGCCGCGCGCCCACTGCTCTGCGGTCGGCACTGATTGATGTTAACAAGTTTATTGCCGTTTCAACAAGGTTTTTTTTCATTAAAAATGAGAATCGTTACTTCGTTATTGTGTAGAAAACGACCGAGGCGTATTATTAGTGCGGATTATCTGGCAGTTCTTGCAGTAACGCAACAATGACTGTTCGTGTAATTGGTAATAATTAAACTACGTACAATTGATGGATTAATTCAACCTTTGTTTTTTTTTCGCTGTACGTTTGTTTATGAAATATTATTGGAGCAGTAGCAAACGCTTTTGCGTATATCAATTCAGACATTGACACAATGATGTTTATTGTATAACTAGTTTTATTTACGTCTTTATTTAGTTAAAATAACACAATTTTATCATTAACTAATATAAACTGCATCCATTCCACATACCTACATACATAACATAAATTTCTTGGTAATAGGTCTGGTTCCACCGCGGCTGGTGGATAAATAAAATATTAATTTATGTTAAGATTAGTTTAACATATTTTATTTACGTGATTGTGTACATTTACTTTTTATTATTATTTATAAGAATCCACATTTACTTATTTATGAATTAAATATGAACAGTGTAAGTAAACAATGTTAAGCTTTAGCTATTGTGTTGAATATTTCTAACGATTGCGATCTACTTTTTATTTGTGAAAGTTGGTTATTCATTCGATTGTTGCTATATTTTATAATTTATTTTAGTTCCTAAAAATTATTCATCCAGTCTCTACAGTAGCCGGCAAACATTTTGTCAATTTTAGGCGTAGTGGGGGAAGTTTGCGCATGTACCATTCTACCAACGAGACCCAAAATTTGTCTTCTGCGCATTCCTCCACTACGCCAAAATTTTTCAAGAAGTTTGCCGGCAACTGTACCAGATTCGACATGCTACGTATTGTATAATTTTGGCTGAATTCAGGTCGGCGATTTTCAACTTTTTCACTTTATAATGATATTAACTGAATAACCATTTAAGGCGACGTGTTTTTTAATTTAGAGCGAATTGTATGTATGTAGATAGAATTTTGTGATTCATGTCTTCCAAAAGAGAAATTTGATTTTCATTTGTCATAATATCATTTTTTAACTTATTAACCCTAGTTTGGAAATTTGAATGTGCATCGTAAACCGTACACATATACACCACATTATGCTTTACCATTTGGAGGAACAGTGGAAAACAGCTGAGTCATTTCGCGATCTCAACGATCTTTTCGGCGAAGGAACGACCAGCGAAAGGGCCTAGAGTGGTTTGTTCGCTTCAAAACTGGGGAAACCAACTTAAGTCAGGAAATAGTCGATCTTCGGATTTTGATGGACAGACCTTTCTGGCGGCCGTCAACAAGAACGAAAGAAACTAGCATACTGGACACTCTTCACCCGTTGATTTGACCTTCTTCCACGCAAATTCAAAGCAGTAATTGACGTTGCTGGTGACTACGACCCCGAATGATAATTTTACATAAAATGTTTTGAGTTTTGGTTTCGGTTATGTTACAATATGATCGCGGCTTTTGGTTGTTACAATATAATTTTAAACAGCGTCGGATAATAATATATGAACCCAATAATAAATTTAGGTAAATACCTAAATACACGTAGGACATCTTTTCATTTCGGGTGAACTGTAAAACTTGGGCCGGTGGCTTTTTTTGCTTCGCCCAGCTGTCATTACGAAGGGATCCTTGCCCTTGCCGTCTTGCCCCATACCGAGGATGTGCGGCGGGACCGGTGCCCTCAGAGCAAGTCGGACTCCAGCGCCTCCCAATTCGAATTACGCCGCGGTTTATCTGCCCAATTTCTCCGATGATAATGAACGACCCGATCTACGATGTGTACCGCTGCGGATGTCGAATATTCAAATTGTTTCCGTTGGTCGAAAAAAAGGTGAGAGAACTTTCTCTGTCACTGCACGCGATGTTTATAACGACGTTTCGCGACGTAACCTTGCATTTTTCCGTTTAAAATTATATTTTTCTTCGGTTGCTCGGTTTGTTTATGTTCCGAGCGAACGTTGACCGTGACTTTCGAGTTGTATGCAGTGTTTCCGCATTTTGATTGATTCGCTATCGCGTATCTAATACCGCGCGCATTTGATTCGAGTAATCGCTCTCTGCTCTGAAACCTAAATATGCTGCGATATTGTAACACATAATGCAATGTTCGCGGGTGAATTACCATTAGTCTTTTAAACGCAATATCTTTTTTGTTTAACGACTCAGAAAAGAAGACCATTCTTACATAAAATGAATAATAATTGATCATTTTATTAGTACCTACCCTAAACCTATTTTTAAAATTAATTTTGATTAATTATTTTCTTATAATTGTGAATTGATGATAGTAAATAGTTTTTAGAAATTGATTTCTACAGTTTGATTTTTAATTGTCAAAATCCTAATTTAGTTGGTGTGGTATAATTGCAAAGGATAAAATAAAATAAGACAAGGATTAAACTGTGAGCCATCTTTATTGAGGAATCCCAGATAGATGAGAGATTTTTTGGCAGACCCATATTAAAATGGGTTAATAATGTTAGAAAACATCTGGAAGAGCTCACTATGTTCGTCTTTGAGTGGAGTGTGATGGTCCGGGACAGAGCTTCCCGGCACCGATTTGTACACCAGACAAGGACTCGATGAGCAATTAAGCCATGGAGTAATAATAATGCTAATAGAAATATTTTAATCGGCTAGGTAACCTTTTCTCTTAATTACTGTACATTTTTATGTTGGTGGACTTCTAGGCGATCTAGCCTTTACTTGTCTTAGCTTTTACTAGCCTTACAATGATTGTCCGACTGTAGTCCAACCTTCAGCTGATGCATCCAAGTATGTAATCTTCGGAAGGTTTTACCCTGCTCACTTTGTCTTAAGTAAATGTGTATAATTTTTTTTCTGTTCTTTTCAGATGGAAACATCAGCTAGTTCCGAGAGCTCCACGACATCTACAGAGGACAGTGAGGCGAGAAAAGCAAAACGAGGGCACGTGCTTTCGGAGCTGTTACAGACTGAACGTGCCTATGTGCATGAACTTGGATCCATTCTAAAGGTACCTGTATATCACTTATAAATCACTGCCATCAAGTGGGAGCATTAACATGGAATGTCATCAACCATCGCTGCGTGAATTAGTCAGATAACTAATGATTATGGCAATTACAAAGTAATATATGCAATCTTATAACTACATACTTGTACGAATTGATTTTTGTATCTGCTGTCAGTGTTTATAAAATGTATGTAAATTGTGATTCAAAAATGAAGACGAGGGAAAAAATAACATTTACATATCTGGGAGATGCAATATTTGATTGTTTGCAATCATGGCAGAACTTTTTGAATGCTGTATAATTATTTAACGGCCATGGTTTGTAAAGATTGTACAATGGAAACAGGATTACCTCATGACTCAGTCTTTGGATTGTAGTCTACTTTGCACCCACGCATATTCAAGCCCACCGAGCCAGTCGTATTTGATATTATTTTTCGAATTGTCATTTTCCAAATCAATGTGAGATATTTGACGTTAAAGATTTGATGCCGTTATTCAAGAAAAAAATATCAGTGTATTCTTCCCTGTGCAATGTTGCACAACGTAGAAGAGTTGTTCAAATACTGAAACAAGGTGATGCACAGGAAACATTTATCTTCATTTGCAATAACACCTTAAGGTTCTTAATCTAAAATTACATTCCTTTGGATGATTGTTGGTTAACTTATTGTGATATTAAAAATATTTTGCAAACATCTAAGCTACTTAGAATATTTTCTAAACGAAGAATATGATTTTTGGCTTAAGAATCTGACTATTTTTTTTTCAATTTTGAGAACACCCTCTAACTACAAAATATGTTTTAAACTGATCATGAAAATGGCAGCTCTCGAGTATGTGTATCTCCCACATTTGTATTTATTGAATTATTATTATCATTAAATCATATAAGATACATGCATTAAGTGAGAAAGATATTACTGCTCGTCACTAAAATAAAATAAAAATTGCAATTTGTACAGGTATTAGAAATTATAATGTGAGTAATGTAAACAAACACCTCAGAATATTTATAATGCGTTATTGCGAAAAACTGGGATATCTGACAATCTTAGAAGTTAGTAGAGTGTGATAACCGGTAAGTGTGACCACTTGGGGAACCTTCGATAGAGAAGTATGGCGGCTAGTTATCTTCTAACATGCTCAGTGAAAGCACACATGCATGTGAAAAAAATAATAATGAAATACGGGAAGTACGATCTTGAGAAGCAGTCAAATCGTCTCAGTGTGGCATCATCTCAATCCTGGATGTACCAACCGAATCACGCGGATACAAATAAAGTTAAATACATGCCTAAAATGGTGTTCCAACACAAGAAATTGAAGAGAATTTCTTCAGATTCCACTCTGTTCAGTGACTATGCTAATCAAGTGAAACTCTTTGACTATACAGTGCACAAGAAGAAAGATGGTAAATTAAAATCAAAACTAAAGGGCATCGCTAACATAAATTGTGTTAAAAAGAGAAATGAAAGTATTGCAGAAGAAAAAAAATCCATTAAAAGTTGTGGGAAATCGGAAGTGTATACATATCACAATGATAATGTAGTGTACGGTGCACCGATAAGTGACTTCAATCATTCATCATTAAACTACGAAAGTCTCCACGAAAAACAAACTTTAAAAGCGTCTGTGTCATCCTCTAATACATTTTTATCGTCACTACCAACTGTCAAAAAATGCCCACAAATGAATTATAAAGATCGAATGACTAACCAGCGTTTTCCACAGAAATGTGACAGTTCCATGTATTCGTCTTTACCAAATTTGAAACAATTTGATGCATATGAAAACAAATCGCAATCTAGGTGTTCGTGCCAATCTACAAAGTACAAAAACAGTGAGACTGAAGATTTTTATTCTTCAATTTTAAAAGATTACACAAGGAAAATGAGCAAATGGAATGATACTGTCAGTAATCATTACTCCACCATGCCTAATTTACAAAAAAAAGTGCCAAATAAGCCTTACAAAAACACGCAAGAGTATGTGAAGAGCTTGCATTCAACCATGTCAAACAGAAAGGCCTGGCTCAAATCTAACAAATATAATTTTGAAAGTAGTTCCTATTCGTCCTGTTCTTCCACTGTGCAGTCCAGTTTTGAGGGAGGATATTCCAGTACTCTTCCTAATATGAAATCCAAATTAAAAAGCTTGTCTAATTTATACTCCAACACATACACTCACATTAAAAAACGCAAAAAGAAACAAAAGGAAGCTGAGGATATTGAGAAAGATTCTGTTTATGACAGTCTCGAGTCTTTGTACGCAGATTACGATAGAAGATTGAAGGAATGGACTGACTCACTTAGCGGTCTTTCGGATGATTCTGTATGTTTCTGAGCATTCAATATTTTTATATAAATATTCATTATCAATATTCTTTGTATTCGTATTATGTGATCAAAATAAACTTTGTGTTGTATTTCTGTTATAATTTTAAATTCAACTGTCAAGTTTCCCTGTACTGTTAATTTTTAAATAATTGTTATATAATGTTAAAATCAATATTTTATCCTAGAACCACAAACAAAACGTACATGTGCAGAAGACATTTTTTAATATCTCTAGTGCGTTTATTGAAATTTTAGTTAATTCACATTTTAATTGTTATTACATATATTTTATTTTGATTGTTTTCTCCGAAATTGTTTTATATGGCTTATTTGAATATACTGATTGCACTTGCATGTTACAACTCTTATAATAATTTCCTTATTACCATCCGTCATTGTCGAATATCCATGTCCCTGGTGTGTGTGATTCTATCACGCGAAAATGTGTTTTGTCATGTCAAACATAGTAACTTATCTAAATATTGTACAACGGTTATTTTTATAAATAAATTAGTGTTGTAAAAATTATTAACTCTCAGATGATTTACTATCATTACTGATGGATAAGAATGTTCATAGTTTTTCACGGCCACTCAGAATCTTCAGGTTTGTGTTTTCTGGGGTATTATGCCGTGTTATTACGATCTTCCAGCGGAAGTTTCGGATCCCATTGCAGGGTCCATCATCATGGCTGATGGGGTGATGGATGATGGACCCTGCAATGGGATCCGAAACGTCGGCTGAAAAGATCATAATAACACGGCATAATACCCCAGAAAACGCAAACCTGAAGATTACTGATAGATTAATTCTAGCATCATAATACAATTGAATGTAGTTATGCAGAAAGCAGCCAGCCACAAAAAACTCAAACTGAGATAAAAGCACTTTCGTCTAAAAATGGAGTAATCAAATCTACACAAAACCTGGAATGTTCTTTACTTCAAAAAATTATAAATAATGTATAAATGCCAATTTCTAACAACTGTAAAGTGGATTTAAGTGTAGATTTTTAGAAATTTTCTTGTGTTTTCATCTGTCTAATCTTATTATGTCAAATAGCATTCTGCAGAAGACAGCCAGAGTTACTTGTCTATTATGAATATCTGGTAATTAAATTCATATTTGTATGGGATTTTATTACACCATGTGAATATGTCTTTTTTAAACTATATAATAATATTAAATATATAACTAAATATGTAACCGTTTTCTAGCTGTTTTCTGGTGAATATGTTTTGAGGAATAGTCATATTAAAATCGCTTTCTGCAGTTTTCGCGATCAATAAATATTTCGGATGGCGATTACTGTGAATTTTTTTATGAAAGTGGCTTAGCTGGTTTTAGTAGAACATAGAATTGACCTTACCCCTTCCGATGACATCAATATCTCATTTTTACCAAAATTGTGGCCTGGCGCTTTTCTGCATAACTACGTTCAATTAATGGTTATATTATGCACTTGACATTATTTTGATATTTTCATTAATATAATCATTCTTGGATATGGCTTTTTTACTCGTGTACATATTTATGAATAATGGATGTTTTTTTTCTTTGTAGGGCTACAAAGAAGAGCTGGACAATCCTGAAAATTTACCATTGATGCCGCCTGGACTAGTAGGAAAAGTAGATGTACTATTTGGAAATCTCCACGAGTTATTCACTTTCCATTCCGATATCTTCCTCAAAGATTTAGAAAACTGTATATCAACAACAGAACTTGTCGCTTTATGCTTTGTACAAAAGGTAAGCCGATATTTTTTTGTCTTTTATATTGAACTGAAAATCTTTGAACTCCAAGTAACACCACAAAGACATGCATCAGAATTGTCTCAAATTTCAGAATGCATGAAATGCAAAAAAGCAGTTTGATAGATTTTAGAAAAATTCATTTAATCACATTCAGTGAATTCAGAAGAATTTTGAGAAAAAATCAAATTTCAGCAGCTCAGTCTCGCTAAAAATAATTAATTAACTTGATACTGATGAATACTCATTTTGCATATTAATCATATTACAATCTGATGCTAATCATTTTTCATTCAAAATTTTTATATTATTACATTTATATTTCTTTTGAACATTATTAAGTCTGAATGTGATGACAATCTGGCATTTTATTTTGTTGTTAGATTCAAAGAATATGAAATGATTAATATTCCTAACAATTGTTGACATTAATACAAAAATATAAATACCCAAATAATAAGGTAGTTTTTTTAATAATGGCGTTGTTTCAAGTTATTCATGCTGAAATTGTTGTATTTTTCAGAGAGAAACATTTTTCCGGTTATACAGTTACTATTGCCAAAATATTCCACGCTCGGAGAGGCTGCGGGCTGCTCTTGTGGATACCCATCTCTTTCTCCAGGCCTGTCAGATGAAACTTGGTCATAAATTACCATTAGCAGCATATCTATTGAAGCCAGTACAAAGGATAACCAAATATCAATTACTTTTGAAAGTAAGTCATCTGTATTTATTTTTGAGTAAAATAAATCTTATGTATTCCATCTCAATTTATTTGTTATAAAATTTTTTTTTTTAATAGATAGAACACCATGATCGCATCACACAAATTCTGTCCTAAGTAGAAACAGTAGAACTATAACAATATCAACAAATCTAAGAAAAATGTTTTTTTCTTGCCGCATAATTGTGTAGGTTTTAACTGCAACTTAAAATGCTGTACATATCCTTATTCTGAAATTATATTTTTGAAGAACATTATCAATGCTTAATTTTTCGTATAGATCTTGGTTAAAATTCTAATTTTATTACATACTATTATTTCAACTCAAAATATATTATGCATAATATTTGCTTATTTTGTCCACAGGATTTGCTGAAATACAGTGAGAGCGGATCAGTCAGTAAAGGACTACAGGAAGCTTTAGATTGTATGCTCGTTGTTCTCAAATGCGTCAATGATTCAATGCATCAGATAGCAATCACAGGATTTCCGGTGAGTTTTAAAGGCAAAGCTTTACAATAGTGTATTACATTTTTATAATTATTGTTTTTGTAATTTGCTAACCCAAACCCCATAGTGTTATTGACCTTGTCTTTGATGGCATAGTACAAGATTATCATATATGTAACCCTTTTCTAACTGTTTATATAACTATTGGTTATACAAGCAAAATGTGCCTTTATCAATCATTCATCATTTCATTAATAAAATGATGTGCTTGATTACCATCACATAGAACTTTTAATTCACAATATACGTAGAAGTGAGATTCAAATAAAAATTCGACATTTGTTTGACGTTGAATTGTTTGATGTTTCAAACCAAATCTTTTGTTAGTTAAATAATAAGTTTAGATTTTTTGTCTCTATAATGTTTGTCTCAATCAACATATGTATTTGTTCTCTATAGGTCGACCTGAGCCAACAAGGAGAACTTCTCATGCAAGGATCATTTTCCGTCGTGACGGAAAGTAAAAGAGACATGAGACTGAGGTTACGAGCGAGACAGAGGCATGTCTTCCTTTACCAGAAAGCAATGCTGTTCTGCAAACCAGCTGCATCCAAAACGAGTCATAACAAGGCTACCTACCACTTCAAGCATTACTTACAAGTAAGATATTTACATTATTTTATTTACAACCTGACAATAATATTTACACCTGTCTCAAAATTGATTCTTTTGTTTTATTTACAGCAATAGATTTCCAATGGAGGTATTAATTAACATACAGTAGACTCCCGAATATGATTATCCCGTGCGGTAGTGAAAAAAAAGTAGCTTGATAAAAAAACCACAAATAATCTTAGCAATTACAAAAACTCCAAATTTGAAAAAATATACACAATCGCACACAGCTATGTGTGCGATTGTGTATATTTATAATATAATTCTGCATCAGTTTTATATTTTATTTACGTAACATAACTTAGTTGATAGATTTTTTTTTACATTTTATAAAGAAATCGAAACATTTAAAAAAAATCTTTTGTTGCTCCGATTAATCCTCATCCTGGTAAATGCGATCCCAGATAATCAAACACTTGCTAGAGTCTACTGACTTCTAGCAAGTGTTTGTTTTTCTCATACGTTGAATAGATGTGTACACAGCTAAGTGTTATTTTTCTTTTAAAGTTAGCAAACATAAATTTAATTCTCTGTAAGGCTGTACAAGGATGAGACTTGATGATCTTTCCTCTCAGATTTGATGGTAGAGGTCAGGATGTATCGGTTATGTCAATCAATTCTGTGTACAATGTGGCAGTGAATCATGCCTTGCTACATGCTCAACTCTATACTGCGCTTTCGTGAAATGTCTCCTAGACAACTCTCATCTGATAATCTCAACACTCACCATAATGACTGTAGAAAATTATTTGCTGAGCAACATACAAACTTTAAAATATTTTTTTAATAACACCAATACTTCTCCTATAGTGCCAAACATATTTCTAAATAGTTAAAATAAACTATTTCTTAAAACGTAATATGAAAATTATTTTGTACTTTTCAGATTTTTTTATTTTAGAACCTTATTAAACAATAATTTGAACTCATAATATTTTTCAGATGTCTCAGATAGGACTAACGGAGACCGTGAAAGGGGACCCTCGAAGGTTCGAGGTGTGGCTCCAAGGACGGGCGGAAGTACACACGTTGACTGCCGTCACCGTGGTGGCCCGGCAAGCCTGGGTAGCTCAAATCAAAAGGGTTTTACTAGATCAGCTGGAGGAGCTAAAAGGAGAAAGAGTCAAACAATATTACCAACCACATCATCAAAACCAACACAGGTAGCTTCATTATTTCGTATCATCTGTTGCAAATATACAATACGTATGAAAAATCAATCTGAAGCGGCCCCCATAGCATTCATACATTAGTCATTCCCGGTGAGGTCATAATTAATCTATGTGATTTATTCAAGTTTGGGTGTTTTGTAATGTTTCGCTTTAGTAATTGGCCCTCTTGGCCTGTTGGCATACAATAAAGAAAAAATCAATGGTGTTTTTGACTTCTGTACACATACGTAGTTCTATAGAGTGTGCAAGTGTTTTTCATTTTTTCAAAGAAATGATTTTGGAAAAATGTGCAATTTGGTGCATGTAATAAAAGTTAGTCAATGTTCGATCTATTAATGCAAAACTAAAATCTGGTTTAGAATATTTATTTGTGTGTGGGGGGATTAGCCTCTTCTATCAATGCAGATAGGAGATGAAGAGCATATTCTTCAAACGTATTCATGTGCCCTAGTATGTCACGTCCAAATGTAGCTGATAAATTATACAACACATGCTAATTCGTCAACCCCAATGTCACCATGTATTAAAACATATGATAAAATCTTTTATCCTCGTGTCTTCGGTTCCGTGATCTTCAATGCAATGTCAATCTATATGGATGTAATAATACATATGGTATTTTATTATCAAACATAATAATTATGTTGTCTGTCTGACTGTCCGTAATTTCGTGTAATGTCCATAATTTCATTTGAATTCACAGCTAAAAAAAACAAATTAAACGGTCGCAGATGGGGCTTGGACGGCCGGAGGCTACAGTGTG
This sequence comes from Agrypnia vestita, assembly GCA_016648135.1. NCBI lineage: Eukaryota > Metazoa > Arthropoda > Insecta > Trichoptera > Phryganeidae > Agrypnia > Agrypnia vestita. The sequence continues at coordinate 33,303 of JADDOH010001447.1, forward strand.
GACCGCTAAAAAGATACTATAAATGTATACTAGGGCTTATAAAAGACCCAAACCAATGTTTCGTCATTTTTGACGGTTACAGCTAGTATTCAGATTAAATGGCCTGCGCATACTGTTTTTTGTACGTATTTGCAATCTGTAGAATACTTGTATTAGTGACTGTCTTCTACAAGGTATGGTAATATGTAATTTAAATTGCAGCGAAAGTAATTTATTAAATTGATAGTTTGGCTGTAGATAAAAATATGCATCTTAAATAAGATTTCATTTATTTTATCATTTTTCATTCCTATTTTCCTCTTCTACACCACTGTATAGGAAGATAAAAATGTACAATTTCTTTGAATTGAAAGTTCATTAACAACATCCTATGTTTTCAGATCTCTCCGACAAGCCAGCTCCTGGGATTCAGGCGGCGGGATAGGAGTGGGAGTTGGGATTGCCCCCACACGGGCTATGAGCTGCGAGCAGGCTCTGCCTCCTCCTGGTCCACCCCACACCGCACCTCTGGGCGCTCCGGGAGACGAGGCCTGCTGGTCCTCGGACTGCTCCAATAGTGATGATGAAGAAGCCCCTAACAATGAGAACCACACACCTGTAAGTTCGCATGATTGATCACTCGCTAAAATTTTTTTTTAGTTTGTTTATGGGCGTCCCGCATAAATGAATCCCTGAGAAATATACATTTTGAAAGTGTTTATTTTGTGGCAAAGAAATTTATAATGTGTTTTATGGTCTGTGAAAAGCCAGCTTATTAATTTTAAGGATGTTCAACTTATTTATTATTTTTTTTACTGACATCTCGAAAAATTCTTATGAATTTATGCAACTTATAATTTACACGTGTATATTTGAAATATGGTGTTTAATCACCATTAAAATTCATAAATCCTTTACTCCCAGTGACTAGTATTGTATTTGCTACCATTTTTTTTTTACTACCAATTACTGTAGAAAGAGCCGAATGAACAACTTTGAAGATATATTATCTATAATAGAAAGATAGCGTTTTTCTGTTTTCTGTGGTTCTATTTATGCGGAACTCCTTACGTATATTACAGGGTTGAATTGTTTTGTTATTTAAGTTAGTCATTCATAATTGTTAAAGGTGCCCGTCTGTCATTAAAAATCATTTGCAAAGATAAAATACATACATTGTTGAAAGAGAATACTACGGCAGTGTTATAGGGACAATTTTACAAATTATTGCATCAATATTGTACAGAATTCCAATCCCTTGTGGTATTTTTTTCTTCATAATATTAGGTCATCCGAGATATTTATGCCGTTTTATTATTTTAATGTTGATAATATTTCTCCACATTTATGGTTTTTACAGATTTAAAAAATTAATAAAACACTCCAGTCCTACCACATTACCATCTTTGAAAGTATTCCTTGTTTTGTGGTGATTTCAGACAGCTACCCCGACAGTGTCCAATGATGTTTTTGTTTTACAATTTTCTATCTCCCGTTATTAATTTGACCAGAAATAGCTCATTATATTGACGGCCAAGCATGACAATTTACTTTACAGAATTTCTTCCTGTTCAAAGAACCCTCAAATTTTCCTTCTTAAATAGGCAAAGAATGCTCAGCTATAAATTTTGTTTTCATAAATTGTATAAATGTTTCTTTTGTCAGCATCTGCAGTCTTTTATTTTTTAATTTGTTAATCAAAATGTGTATGTTATAAAATCACTTCCGTGTTCTCCGTATCTTAAAATAGCATAATAAAAATAAATTTTCTATCATAAAAAATGTACATGTAACATTCCTGTTTAATGTTACTTTGACAATGCATTGTCGTCAACGGAGATAGCAAAAGAAAAAAAAATTAATGCATCCAAGCGATTCTCAAGCGGCGCAAAATTCTCGGATGACATTAACTTTGCTATCTTTAAAATACATACACCGAGATTTTGCAAGTCCCGGAGTATGGGCGCATAGATTTCAAACACATAGTTTCATTCACATTTATATCTATTTTAATGTCATTCAAAATGTCACTCTAACATTGCCCCAAAATATTCAATGAAATGTTTCCCTATTGACAATTCATATTCACACGAGTTACCGATTTCATTACCTTATTACATCTTTGCCATTATCTTTACATTAGTACTTTGTATTTTTTTTTATTTTCTTTGTATACAAAGCCATTCTAGTTTTGTCAAAAGGATTTCAAATTAACCAAAATTAAATTTTTGATTCACAACTAAAATAATTATCACAGATTATGTATAAATCAAAGTAGATAATCATTAATGATGTCATAAAAAAATTTATATTATCTGAGAAATAAACCAGTTCTTTGTTTGTCAGTTTCTTTTGCTAGTAAAATGTTCTGTACGTAATCTACGTACACATGCCATGAACATAATGTACTGAAATATGTCAATTCATATTTTTTCGATAATACTTTTATTTACATTTTTCTATTTATTTTTAAAATCACAGCTTGTTGAATAAAAATCATTAATTAAATTTTGATTTTATATGAAATCCAGCAACCGCTAGTTAAGAATGTATCAGGTTGATTCATAATTATCTGGGGTTTTTAAAAAATTATGTTCTAATTAACAAATATAACGTAATCAAAAACAAGCTCAAAACATAAGATTACAATTATCATTCGGGGGCGTAGTTACAATTGTCAGTTACCGCTTCCCATTTGCTTGGAAGACTGCCGATTCTAAGGTAATCTTTCGTCCTCTTCCACAGCTGCTAGAGGGGTCTGATGATCAACCCTTTCCTGACTTGTCGTCAGAGTGAGCAAATCACTCTCAGCACGCCCTTTTGCAAATCGTTACTTAACCAAATATGTAGATTGTCGAGCTCGCAAAATGACTCATCAGCTTCCAACCCTTTCTCAAAGTGGTACGGCATAATGTGACGTATGTGTGTACAGTTTTCGATGTGTATTTTATTTTTCTGACCCTATTAAAAAATTATATGTAATATGATAAATGTAAAATTAAAAAAAAAGTCCCAAAAACAAACATAATTGTGCATCAACCTAATACATAATTTGATAATAAGTTCATCATACATCAAATGAATGGGAATGGTATTAAAAATGTTGGTTCCTCCTAAGATAGTTTTAGGGTATCATTTATAAGTTATAGACCTGAGGATGGGTAGTAATTCAATCTGTATTTTCTAGATGTATTGACTTGTCTCATAAAAAAAGCTTTTTTTTATTATTTAAAATGACAATTTTGTGGATGATCTACTGTGTAATTAATATAAGTACTAAATAAACTAGAATTTCAAAATATTATTTACAGGATATGAAGTGTGGTCTGGGCTTTATAGAGGCCACATTTTACTATCTAAAATTATGAATTTAAAATGCTAATATTCACCTACTGTGAAATGGGATTAAAAAAATTGATAAATTATAAACAAATACATAAAATCCAAGTAATATTGTCTTCTAGACAATGTACAGTCGAACTCGGTTATAATGAGCTCGGATATAAGGAGATCCCGGCTATAATGAGAAAAACTGTGAATTCATTTTGTTTTGCGCATATCCCCATACAATCGTTCTCGGCTATAAGGAGCGCGATTCCCGGATATACGGAGCAAATTTTAGAAACTCTGCAAACATATTTGCTTGGATTACAGAAAAAAAGACAAATTCGTACCATATGTACTGTGTAGGTACTCATAACAATGAACTTTTTCACTTTGCTTTTAAAGCGGCTCGCACTTAATTAGGGTTCATTTTATGATGTATACAAACTTGTGTCCGAATATCCCACGTGCACAGGCAAACAATAGTTTACTGAAGGTCGAGAATACTGGTCATATAACTCCGATTATTGTGGATTTCCAAAATGTTTATGGTGACAGTTTATTTTATGCAGTTTACTGTATTAGCACTTAAATACCTAATCAATTAAACATGTTCTCACTAACAAATGAAAGTGTCTCTAGGTTCGCGAAAAAGTCGAAATTATCGGCGTCAAAAAGTTTTCACAATCGTTTTCTACAGTTTCATCACTCTGGAAAGATAAGGATATTTATTTAGTTGCTCTTGAAAATAACATCACACAATCAAAAAATTTTGTGAAAAATGTGAATCCCGGATATAAGGAGTCCCGGCTATAAGGAGCAAATTTAGGCGGTCCCGTCGCGTTCGTTATAACCGAGTTCGACTGTATTAATAAGTGGGTACATTCTAGTAGTATTCCCTCTTGATGTGTTAAAAAACTATTTTCTGTAACTAAAGAATTGTGTGTAATTTACACAACTTTATTTTAATGTTTTATTAATAATTGTGATAATTTCAGTAGAACCTCGTTAATTTGAAATTTAAGGGACACAATTTTTTTTTCGAATTATGCAGAACCCCGTTAATTCGAAATTCAAGGTACAAAAAATCACATATCGTTTGCAAAATTTGCCAAAAATTGTAAAACTCTTGAAAAAAGCCATTAGTTTTGTGAAAAACATGTGTTTTTTACATATTTCAAGAAAAAATTACGAAAACTAAATATTTATTATGCAGAAATACAAAGATCGCGACATTTCTATTACTAATGTACCCGATATTGACACATGTATTTGTACTTCTCACTTGCGAAAAAAATTGAAATATTTTTTTCAATTTTGTTAAATTTAAAAAAAAATTGAATTATGTGAACTAAAATGTATCGAATCATGGTGCGAGAGCCTAAAAATTATTTTGAATTATGAATTACCGGGGTTTTCGAATTATTGGGGTTAATCTACTGTGAATTATTTTAGGACTTAAAAATTTACCAGGTGTGTCTTAAAAATTTCAAATTATGGCGAATTTCGAATTATCATGTTTTTCCTGTATATCTTACAAGGCAGTTTTTATCTTATATTGGTAACAAATATTTACAGTTTCCCACGGGGTTAACCCACTAAATCAGGAAAAAAATTTCATCTCTTATCTAGTAGTTTGATTTCCATAAGATAGCGCTGCCATTCTAAAGTTATGAAAAAAGACAGCTCCTAGCGTTGTAGTGTAGAATTTTTAAGTAATCTGTCATTGATTATAATTTATTTTTTACCTCGTAGTTTGGTACATTCGAACCTAAAAGCAATTGCCACAATGCAATGTTGGCTTTAACCAACCATTATAAAAATTTATTACCATTTTCTCTTAGGTGACAGTTAACATTGTAAAAAGTACTGGCCTTGTGGAGTGTAACACATAATCCCTTTCAATCTGACGCGTTTAACCAATTTCCATATTTTTGAAATTTATTATGTAAATCTCCAGTTAAAGTAAATGTATTTGGATGAAGCACATAACGACTGTAATACTAAACAATAAAAAACTTAATATATTTTCAGTTGCTTCAGTCAATAAACTTAATTTTATTTTTCACTGCATACTAACTGCATCTTACCTAATAAAGATTTAATAAATTATTCTGAACAAAATGTCATGATTTTGATGCAAACTGCTTAGTTTTTTCATAATTTTTATTGTGGATTGATTAACGGTGTGTTGATAATTGACAATACGATGGCTAGGACTAGCAATTGAGAATGGTTATTTCCGGCAGGTGGTGGAGGCGATGGGAACAATTCACAGAATGGTTCAGTTCTTTGTCGGCAGCACACAAAGCACGTCAACTTTTTACGTCTCTCAGTATTGAGCGACGTATTGGACAAACTATTCAACATTGTACATATTTATCTCTCATAAGCATAATCATTCTTTCCTCACTAAATATATCCAAAATAGTCTACCAGAAACCGGTAGACTTTGCCTGGCTTGTTCGCCAAACCTTCACTTTAATGCAATCCAATCAGTAAGTTTTCGTTTTTACATTTAATTTCTGTTTTGTTTTTGTTGTATTTAACATGTACCTGTTCGGCATCAATATAATATCATGAGAATATTTGGCTTGCAAGTTTAAGTATGCTGTGCTAACCAATCAATTTCACCTTATCAGTTTTGGGATGCTTTTAAATATTCAGCTTCTTCTCAGTTTGATGCATCCTTACTAATATACGTTGTCTTCAGAATAACTATAATCCTTATTTCTATGCTTGCTATATTTATTGAGTCTAACACTATACTATAACATATATTATAATATATAGATAGTTCTATCTACAATAATGTGTAATTAGTTGTGCATGGTTTATCAGGAATTTTGGCATACCAATTATTTATGTTTGGTTTGTTTCACGATGTTAAAATTGTAATCGTAAATTGTGCTGGTACTTTCTAATTACTGATAACATTTAACTAATGAATTCTTTTTATCCTCTGAACTCGTTGCAGAAATATTTTGTGTTTTGTTTGAGAAAAATTATGAATTACAAAATTTTCACAATGCTTTGGTAAAAAAATTTTTAATAAGATGTGTTCTATGTTATTGAAAATATCAGCAAACTTTTAACAAAACACTACTCTAAAGAAATGGAAGAAGTTTCCTTAGTATTCATTGTTGACTTAGACATATTGATATATATAATATTAAATTGCCTGTTGCACATTATTGTTTTTTGGGAACGATTATTATTAAAAAATTTAATCTACAATGTGCTCACCATATCTGTGAGTTCTCTTGTATTTGTATTGACTATGCACTATCTAATGATGTAATTGTGTGACCATTTAAATCATCATAAAGGGCAATCAATTCCAAAATTCATATTGATATAGAGTATTTTAATTTGATGGATTATTATATTCGCAACCGGTTGTAGTAAAATAGGCGACATTTCCGACCTCCCCTTGATATATTTTCAATGCAAATCTGTAGAATGCGACCAGTATAAATTGGCGTGCGAGGGAGAGCGTTTGTGTCGTGAAACAAAAAAATATAGTGTCCGGTGACCAGTGTCGGAGCCTTCAATTGAAATTTAGTCAGGCAACACTAAAGAAACAAACCAATAATGGCGGCCGCTCTATGTAGAGTCCTGTCAAACTGTAATATTGGTACATTATTTGCTTTTTCAGCTTCGCAAAACTTTAATACTTCATTGGCAATTGTTCTTGCACCATCCCGGACTGTTTTGGACATAATAATTCAGTGTATATTGGAAATCAAGATGTCACAGCTCACGCACAAACACGAGACTGAACTGAATGACAGGGCGAGGGGTTACCGCCAGGTGCGGGTGGGGCGGATTTTAGTTCCAAAGTCGCCGCACATTTACATTGGTCAAGCTCTACCATTTGACCGATCGGACTCAAAATTTGAAATATTAATCTTCAGGACCCGGCAGATAAAATAGGCGACATTTCCCACCGCCCCTTTGACACCTTCCCCTTCCCCTGATATATTTTCAATGCAATCTGCACCGTTCAACCGCAAATGGACTCAAAATTTAGAAACTTATTCTTTAGGACCCGGCAGGTAACATAGGCGACGTTTTCCCCTCCCCTTTGTCCCACCCCCTCCCGATATATTTTCCATGCAAATCTGTACTGTTTTACTGACATGACCCAAATTTTGCATACTTATTCTTTAGGACCCGGCAGGTAACGAAGGTAACTTTTCCCCCACCCCCTCCCCTATTATATTTTCTGTACAAATGTGCACCATATGACCGATCTGACTCAAATTTTGTACACATATTCTTAGGGACCTGGTGGGTAACATAGGGGAGGGAGTGGGGTGATAGAGAAGGGGAGAAATGTTGTCTATATTACTCACCAGGTCCTAAAAAATGAGTATGCATATTTTGGGTCAGATCGGTTGGGCGGTACAGATTTGTATGGAAAATATTTCCGGAGGAGGGGTAAATGGGGAGGGGGAAATTTTGCCTATGTTGCCCGCCCGGTCTTAAAGAATAAGTATGCAAAATTTGGGTCAGATCGGACAAACGATGTAGATTTGTATAGAAAACAGACATACAGACATTGTTTAATATTTATAGATTTAAAGACACTCATACTCGAATGCAACCATGAGTCTAAATTTCAACTCAATATGCCGACTACTTTTCAAGTTTTGCGATCACAAACATACCCAGGCTGAATTTTTTTTATATATATGTTAAATAAATTGGCTGCTTGCAAATAAACATTAGTTGTGTGGATGTTCTTACGATGGAATCGGTGGATGTTGCATTGTGTAGAGTGATCATTTAAGCCAGCTCATACAGGTTGTAAACCCTGGGCTGTTGTATAAAAGACTTCCATACATGTTTCTCATATCGATAGCTTCGTCTCTGTGTGGCTTCTATAATTTATCTTAATTAAAAAAATAATATTTAAACCTAAGCCCCTTCGACGGAGACATCTATCATTCCTCAGAGGCAACATTAGAACTAAAAATAGTGATGGTATTTTAACCGGTGACACACTAACCGTTATTTGAGATTTGTATCTGTTTGCGTTGATGATTGGCAACTGATTTTTTTCAATTTGATGGACAACCATCGTTACTAGACTACAATTATACATTAAGTTATCAATCATCACTCCAATCAGATAAATCCCAAATAACTGTACTGAAAATAACTGGTTAAAATAACCACCACTAACAATAAATGAAGTGAGTGTGAAATCTCATTATAAATGTATAAATATATAGTGCGGCAGTTGAGTTTTACTAAACCCAACATGAAATGAAATATAACAAGACCCTTCGCGTGGTTTTAAAATATTGTTTCAAATTTGAGTTATCAGTTAAAGTGTAAGTAAATGTGCCCATATAACTGTAGGTAACAATGCTCTCTCTTTGATGATGATTCAAGTGCATCCATGATTTCTCGCAATATTTATGGTTACGTTAGAACTGCTTCCACATTACAAATTAAAGTCATGCAATCTATAAACCAAAATAGTATATTTAAGAATTAATCATTTACATCAGCACAATTACCTTGTAAATGGTTTTATTAAATATTACAGTAAAACCTCGATAATTAGAAATTCACCGTAATTCGAAATATTTAAAATACAGTCCCAAAATGTTAATTTCATAGTAGATTAACCCTGATATGACAGATTTTGAAATAACATTCTATATTGTAGGTACATGTCTACTATTACCGAAAATAATATTATTTCAGTAATAAACTAAATTTTTATGCAAATAATTGCATTTTCATCTACATATTTTTAATTTCGCGCAAAAACGCCCGCAGCTTGTCATTTTGTCTACGTGACATCAAGCCTCAGGTAAACATTGCATTGTGTCTATGGCAACGGTTCAAAGACACGGTGATGGGTACTGAGGCGTGACGTCATTCGCTCTGACCGTTTCAGTTAAAATGGCGGATTGAACAATTTAATACTTTTATTTTATTGAAAATCTTATTAATCTCAATGTGTATATTAAAACTGGATCATTTTTTAGAATCCTTTCAAAATATTTTCTTCTATAAAATCACTTATTCTTTAATTCTTTAATACTGTCATCATGCCTATTCGGAAACCCCAGTAATTCGTAATTTGAAATAATTTTTAGATCCTTCTGCTATAAATCAATACATTTTAGCACTCGAACCTAAGAAGTATGTATTGTGTTTTCAGAACGATTTCTTGAAATATATGCAGATATATTACGTCTTAGTCTTACGTCTTACGATTTTTGGAGAATTTCGCAATCGCATCGCGATTTAAAATTTTTTGGTATGAATTTTGAATTGATGAATCCGCACAATTTAAATTTTTTTTGGGTCCCTCAAATTTAAAATTAACGAGGTTCTACTGTATTGAAGAACTTAAATCTTCAAAGAATGGGAAACCAATGTTAATAATTTCACATTGATAAAATGTGGCAGAAGTTGTAACGTACAACAAAATTTGTTATAATGCATGTCAATTTGAAACTTTAACTGTTTGAGTTAATAAATGGTGTTGTCGCAGGCAGTGGGCAGTGTTCTGATATCCCTGGCTGACTACTGCGCGGTGGGACCATCGGAGGTCTCTCTCAAAGAAGGCGATCCGGTGGAACTTCTCAAGGTTGGCTGTGCCGGTTGGTGGTTTGTGAAGCTATTAGGTAAATTTATTTTCAAAAATAATTATAACAATTATTTAATGTGTACTGTTATTTAAATATGCCTTATTTTATTAACACATTATTTTTAAGATGTAATAAGTTATTTGCACGAATTATAAAAACAATGAATTCTGTTGATATCACTAAATGACCATCTATTAGGGTCATCAATGACCTGTTGACGGTCTGTATGTTAAAAAATAAAAATAAAAAATATTTCAGAACACTAGTAAGACTTCAAAAATGAAGTGTGAAAATAAACAATGTCAAACTTTAATTTTTTATTTGCATTAGGCATGATGACAGATTTTGAAATACCATTCTATATTGTAGATACACGTCTACTATTACCTAAAATAACATTATTTCGGTAATAAACTAAGTTTTTACGCAAATAATTGCACTTTCATCTATATATTTTTAATCTCGCGCAAAAACGCCCGCAGCAGTCATTTCATCTACGTGACGTTGAGCCTCAGTAAACATTGCATTGTGTCTATGGTAACGGTTCAAAGACACGGTGATGGGTACTGAGGCGTGACGTCATTCGCTCTGACCGATGTTTCAGTTAAAATGGCGGATTGCACAATTTCATACTGTTATTTTATTGAAAATCTTATTAATCTCAATGTGTATATTAAAACTCGATCATTTTTTAAAATCCTTTAAAATATTTTCTTCTCTAAAATCACTTATTCTTTAATACTGTCATCATGCCTATTGCTAGGCTTTAAAATTGCATTGTAAAAATATTCACTCTGAAAAGAATACATCGCTTTATTGCTCATCACAACCTAGGAAATATTTTTTGGGAAGAAAGTTTTGTCAATCTGATGTTTTTCAAAATTTATTTTATTATTAAACGATTTCTATATTTGTTTTGGATAAACAAATATGGAAATCGTATAATAATAAAAGATATATTGACAAAATCAGATTGATAGAAATTTATTTTGCTCTCCTGTAAAGTTCGAAATAATCGCTAACACCCTTTTGGCTGAGGACCCTCGATTACTTCATTGCATGTACTTAATTGTATTCTACAATAATACTTTTTTTTATTTATTATGACTTTAGGAAGTGTGAACATTCATTAGTGTGGGTTTTTTTGCAACATCCACAACACAGTGTTGTAACATAAGCAAATGAATGAGACTATAAAATACAGGTGGACAAATTAATTAATTTAGTGTGTATTATGGTACAATTAAATGTCTGTAATGATTTTAATATATCATTTTTTAATTCAGTTAATAGTTTCTGGATTCTGATACTCTTTTATATTTATTATAACTTTGGTCAACGTATTACAGTACATATTCGCATACACATCATCTAGATCTGCCATAGGTACTCATTTTACAAGTTAATAAATATAACAGAGAGCTTACTTCCTTCAATAAATGTCTTATTTTTACTTTAACTTTATTAACTAAGGTAAATTGTAAATTTTCATTTTATGTATTTTAATGGGATTTTGTACCATTATTTCAGGTGGTGCTGGAGAAGGTTGGGCCCCGGCTGCGTATCTGGATCATCGGAAAACTTCCAGGTCTTCCAGCAGATCCCAGGAGAGGCTTGATTAATGAGAAAAATATGCATTTAAACAGAACAAATTATAATCCTCAATCTAGATACCCAAATATACTTAACTTACATTGCCTTTACTATAAATTATATTCTAAGATTATAGGTATACTATCATCAAGAAAAATTTATATATGTGGTTACTAAATTATTAAATACTTATCTACAATGTCATTACTGCCTCTAGTACCTTATAATTATGTACATGATTCTCCTCATTGTATATTGCGGTGAAATAATTTGCCAGTTTGTAGTAATTTATTAAAATAAATTTGCTTGTTGCAACCAAATAATTGTCATTGTGCTTTTTAAAAATTATGTTTGAAAGTTTAATATTTGAATCGTGATATTATGTTTTTAGTGATTGATGTAGACTTTCGATTATTCTGAATAAATTCAGGATAATCAGGGATTTGACCAGATCGTCAATCTTCCAGTTTAGCCCGCTTGGAAAAAATGGATTTGAATTTTAAGAGATAATCTATAAGTGTGAGCAAAAACATACTATTAATATATATATTATGGGTATGTTCCTGGTTCCAGGATAATTGAAAGTCTGTTGTAGTATGTTAATTTATAACTAGAATTTATAAATTTCCTTGCATTTAAATTTCCATAGTTGTGTTTATGTTATAATTTTAAGAGTCAATTCAATAGGGATTAAACATTTTAATTATATATATAAGTGAACACAGGCTGTGTTTTTAATACCAATAAATGAAAAGTCAATCAAAATCGTAAATAGTTCTTATTAAAATTTTAATATTCACTTTGAATACAACTTTTACAACATAGGTATAATAGGAAAAATTTCTTATAAACAATCTTTAAAAATATTGAAGAGACCCAAACATTAGTAAAATATGCAAAAGAAACAATAATAACATTTAAGCCCTTTGTAAAAATTAAAATATTTGCTTAGGCCCGAATAGGCCATCAAGGTTAAGTTACGCTTTAAAAGTTTTATTTTGTAGTTTTAAATAGTAATTGTATTTTAACCGGTGACACACTATTTGTTTTTTGAGATTTGTATCTAATTTCATCAACGATTGGCAACTAATTTTTTGCAGTTCGACAGGCAACCATCGGCACTATTCAACGATTATATCTTAGTTACCAACCATCGCACAATCCAATACAAATCCCAAATAACTGTAGCGAAAATAACCAGTTAAAATAATGGTTTGACCATGACTACTTTTAAAGCATACTTTAATCTTTGAATCAGTAAGGCCCGGTTGTTTCAAGTTGGATTAAAATGAAAGTTTTTTTTTTTCTTTCTTTGCATTACAGATTGCTCCATTTACAATGCAAATCTTTTAAAGCATACATTTTTACGGAAACAGATCGTTTGATTGGTGGAGAATGCAAAAATCTATGCTTTAAACAAACTTTTACTTTATCCAATTTAAAACAACTGACCTTAGGTATTGTCTCTGTATTCGGACCTTATTCTTCAGAAAAAGTAAGCGAGGAAAAATCCACATTTTAGTATTCAGATTTGATAACAAGTTGTTTACTCCCAACTTCTACATAACAAACAAAAACAATCATAATGGACCCTGAGATATTTGAACAGACATAATGCACGTTTTTGAAACTGTATTTAGCAAGGATTTTATAGTTGTATTTTTAGCAAATACTTCTCATATGGACAGTATTATGCATATTTTAGCAGTCTTATGTAATGGTACTGATAGTAATATTGTTTGTATAATACACATGTACATGAATATTTGCAGAATAGTCTTGTATATAATTTAAGCTTAATTACGAAAGTACAAATGATTGTTTTGTTTATAGAAACACTTTGGGCCTGTTGGTGATGAACCATTCGTGATGGTTGCTCTGTTTAGATATTATTCCCTGTATTGTTATGTAGTCAACTATTTATTGTTCTGTTAGCAATGTGACGCTAGATTGTATAATTAAAAGTTTTATCATGTTTATATTTATATAGATGATGAAAATAAAACAATAACACAATTTTTTGCTTTCATTTTGGCTTATATAAAAACACCCACATTTATATAAAACCAAAATCGTTGAGGTAATCTCTAAAACGGTTAAGGACAATCCATCATTGAGCATTCTAAAATTTCCACCTGAAATTAAAGCCGCTTTTTACACAAATAACAACTCGGGAGACTTTCGATAAATCCTAAAGATAAAGAACATAAACTAAACTATTCAGGGATATATAAACTTAGGTGCAACAATTGCCCTGCATTTTACATAGAAAAACCAGCTAGGAATATAAATACAAGAGCCATTGAACACAAAAGATGCCTAAATAGTAGGCTATTCAGAATTCGTAATTCATTTAATAGAAAAAAAAACATGCATTTGACCAATCTTCGGATGTAGATGTACTTCATAGAAATGACATAGGTATATGTCTCAACAATTTAGAAGCCTTAGAAATAAAAAAATCATTAAAAATAAATAAAAAATACTTACTTAATAAACAACTAAATTTGTCCCATAGTCCAATTCTAGATATATTCCCCTTCCAATTAACTACACCCACCTATACCCACTCTCTTTCACCCAACCAGTGACTTTCACAGTCGACTTTCTGCCTCTTTCAGCTGTGAGTCAAAACAAGTTAGTTTAAACTCAATTAAGTGATGTTAAACTAAGAGTTATTTTATTTAAAGATATTATGTCTCACCACAATGTGTTTGCTTCGTGTGAAAAAAAGGTTTTATCTTAGTTACTAACCATCTGAATAATCAGACAAATCCCGAGTATATAATAAGAAGAAATAACTACCGAAAATAACCAGTTAAAATAATGGTTGCCCATCACTATCAAGTACGTTTTTGACGTCTATTTCTAGAATAGGATGTACCGATCGGACTCAAAATTTTGAAACTTATTCTTTAGGACTCGGCGGGTAACATAGGCAACATTTCTCACCTATTCTTATACCCCTTCCCCTGACATATTTTCGATGCAAATCTGTACCGTTTGACCGATCAAACTCAAAATTTGGAAACTTATTCTTTAGGACTCGGCGGCTAACATAGGCAATATTTCCTACCTATTTTCGATGCGAATCTGAACCGTTTGACCGATCGTACTCAAAATTTGCACACTTATGCTTTGGGACCCGGCGGATAACATAGGCAACATTTTTCCCTTGTTTTCTTACCCCTTCCCCTCCCCCTGACCTATTTTCGATGCGAATCTGAACCGTTTGACCGATCGGACTCAAAATTTGCATACTTATGCTTTGGGAAGCGGCGGGTAACAAAGGCAACATTTTCCCCCTATTCACTTACCCCTTCCCTTCCCCGTGACATATTTTCAATGCAAATCTGTACCGTTTGACCGATCGAACTCAAAATTTGGAAACTTATTCTTAAGGTCTCGGCAGGTATGATGTGCGACATTTCCCCCTATTATTTTAACCCTTCCCCTACCCTGATATATTTTTGATGCAGATCTGTACCGTTTGACCGATCAGACACAAAATTTGGAAACTTATTCGTTAGGACCCGGCAGGTAACAAAAATGATATTTCTTCCCTCCCCCTTTTACTTTTACCCGCCCTCTGATATATTTTAGATGCAAATCTGTACCGTTCGATCAATCATACTCAAAATTTGCAAAATTATTCTTTAGGACTGTGTTTAACATTGGTGACATATCCCCCCTATTCTTTTACCCTTTCCCCTCCCCCTGATACATTTTCGATGCAAATCTAAACCGTTCGAATCGAACCTTCGTTTACCCTCATAAATTTATTTTAAACTTAATCCTTAACCCGTGCAACGCCGGGTATAAACAGCTAGTTGTATATAAAGCCTTCTCTTTTCAGATTCAAACAGCTACAGTAAAATTGATATTTTGTATTTGTCTTGTGATATCACTCTGGCACCCGATTCAGGTGTGAGATTGGTGGATACATTAAATATCGTCGCTGTATATATAATTAAGCCTATGTGCCGTTTAATACATTCTCAGATGAATGAATCAATTTGTCAATTTTTCATATAAATAATAGATATACTAAAAAAAACATTGCCGTTCATCTGGCAAGTCTGCCTAGTAATTATTTAAAATATTTTTATAAATCTAGTCTGCAATTATTTTTTATAACAGTTTCATTCGTTTATCTCAGAATGTACTAAAACGGCACATAGGCTTAATTATATATACAGCGACGATATGTAAAAATCAATTCAAAATGGGAAAACTTTTAAAACCCATTTAGTGGCAATTAAATACCGATGTTTATTATGATAAGGCAATTAGTAAGTGCCAAAGCTATTAGAG
The DNA here is from genome assembly GCA_016648135.1 of Agrypnia vestita. Classification (NCBI taxonomy): domain Eukaryota; kingdom Metazoa; phylum Arthropoda; class Insecta; order Trichoptera; family Phryganeidae; genus Agrypnia; species Agrypnia vestita. Next base: position 49,130 of record JADDOH010001447.1, read on the forward strand.
CTGATGCAGTACTCAGAGTATCGTGGACTCTTAAGGAATTAGAAAATTGTATAGTAAGTGAATATATTTTATACTACATATGAGAGGTATAAAAGCAAAGGCAGCAAAATCCAAAAAATTGTTTTAATGAGGTCACCGAGAATTACTAATTTAGAATGTACTGAATTCGAGATTTTATAGGAAATATAACTGTCCCTCCCAAAATCAGGTTTCCAAATCACTTTTAAAAGCAAAAGAAGCAATATTCACTTCAACCAACCGACAAAATGGCCGCTTCATACAAAAGTTAGAATTGATATTGATTTTAGACTGAAACATCATAGAATAACAGCAATATCAAATTATGTAAATAACAGAAGCAACAATGGCGCTTTTGTTATTTACACGAAGCCGGGGGGTGCTCATATAATATGTACATGTAAATATTTTTCTCAAAATTTCTCAAAAAATATTTCAGTACATATACGGAACTAACATAAAAAGTATCAGTTATTTTCTTATTGTCGTTTTTTTTATTTACATATTCATATTTAATAAATAAAAACAAGTCCCCAAGTTCTAACCAACCATAATGTTGTTTAAAAAATTGCCATTATTAATCACATAAATATGCAGCTTAGTAAAAATTATCCAGCTATGTCGGATTTGCCACACAACCATTGTTTAGACGGTGTCTTTTTGTACATTGATTAATGAATGTTAAAATAATTAAAAACAAACACATCAATATGACATAGCATTTTATTATTTACACATCCTCCAAAAGGAGAGATATATTCAATCAAAAATCAAAATAGCGCCGCTTCTGAAATAAAATATTTTTGCTATGAAATATGTACATACGAAGACTTAATTATTCATTGCTTGAAGCCCATGCGGGCTGCACTGTGCCTCATGAAAATGCTGTCTATTCTACTGAACACTTCCTGGGCAGGCCTGGCTGCGTCCACTCGATAGTGAAGTCCTTTCACGGCATAATAGTCTACTAAGGGTCTAGTCTGAGTGTGGTAAGCTTCCAGACGTTTTTTCAGAGCCTCTGCATTGTCGTCAGAGCGTTTGACCAGGGCTTCTCCTGTCACATCATCAGTCATAGGTTTCTTCGGAGGATGAAACTCGTCGTGGTAACTCCTACCACTGGATGGATGGATGAGTCTGCCAGTTATGCGTTTGACCAACAGTGAATCATTAATTCCGAACTCGATAACGGCATCGAGTGCAGTGTTGCGCTTCTCTAGTAACTGATCAAGCTGCAATGAAATAAATATCAGATAATTAATCGTTAAGACTTTTTAAAATATAAAATTCTTAACTGTCCAAATTGCTGATGGATCTTTAGTTCTATGATACTTATGATTATTTCGCATCATATATGCAATTGATTATCAACTTAAATCATTTTTATCCAATGCCTACTAACCTTCTCTGCCTGTGGAACAGTCCGCGGGAAACCATCTAAAAGAAAGCCATTCTTGCACTCCGGTTTGTCCAAGTTCCCATCGATCATGTTGACAACAAGATCATCACTGACTAACTTCCCTTCATCCATCACCTTCTTGAGACGATTGCCGAGGTCAGATCCTGAGGATATTTCTGCACGGAGCATATCCCCAGTAGACAAGTGGCAGACACAGAACTTGTCCTTCAGAAGTGGTGCCTGAAAAAAAATGGTGTGGTCATTTTCATAAAATAAAGATGTTCTTGGCAAATTTCTATTAAAGGAAAATAAGCATTTACTGAGGAACTGTGACCCTAAAGTATGCAGAAGAAACATTAAAGTTACATAATACATACTATCACTGGATTTTATGAGCGATTTTGAAAATTGCAGATGATTAAAATTTTCACATGTTTTATCAGCTTTTGCGGCTTGACCCTCTTAAAGATCATTCTCATTAAGGTTATTCATTCCTTTACATTATCAGATAAAACACATTACAGCCATTCCTAAACATTTCCACTATGAAATTTGAGGTAAATTTCATATTTATTCAAGTTGATATTAAGGCTGGACATTCACTTTGCGACCTTGAGACCCGAGGTATTCAGTGTTTATATCGTCCTCTGTCAAGGCGAGTCTGACACTTCAATTTTTTCCAGTATCATATAAACATCCCAGTGCATTAAATTGGACGTATTTGGAAAGTAATAAACTAATTTTTTTGGCTGCGGCCTGTTGATTAATGCTTATATTTTCTTAATTATTGTAAATAATGTTCAGTTTATTACTTTTATATAATAAGAAAGCTTGTATCTAAGTTATCACCCTAAAAAAAACACCCTAGTATATACACTCTGATATGAATGAATAATAAAAACCCCCATTTTCGTAAAAAAGAAAGCCGAAATGTGCATTTCCAATGAATGTCCAGCCTTAAGAGTTATTTATTTTCAATATCATCTAGACATTAAATTGCACTATTTTTTTACGTAAATATTGCGAGGAAGGGACGAAAATAAAATAGGTGATTTTCTCACATTGAGACAAACTGTCAGAAAAAATAATTAGTAATTTATTGAAAAACCTATGCACAAACTATCCACCTTATACTTAAAATAGCGTGATGAAAATAATACTTTTAATTTAATATTTGGACTCTTTAAATGAAGAAATTATTAGATGTGTGTGAAAAAATCTGATTTCTAACAACTTTCAAAATAAGTTTAGTACTTATTTTATGTAACATTCATCACACTTATATTTTAGCCAAAACTGCAGATCACAATGATTGGTTTGAACAATGATAGAAACCTGCTTGAAATCTATCAAATGAACAGATATTTTTTAGAACACCCAGACGTGTAACAATGTATTGATGTACCTATTGTTCCACACAAAACGGCGAACGGCAACGATTTAGCAGATTTGTAAATAGGGAAGTTGCACGATCCGACACCTTGCCGCGGACACGCGAGTTTTGTGAGATTTAATTAACAATTAATTAATTAAAAATTAAAAAATTTAAAAATTTTAAAAATTTAAAATATTTAGAAAATTTAAAAAATTCCAAAAATTTATATTATTACACTTTTTAACACATTTACTAAACAGAAAGGAGATTTAAAATAAAAACACAGGTTCAGATTATAGAAATGCGGTGCACTGAACCGGCAGAGTGACGGACATTACGACCGTTAAAGACACGAGAAAAGCGAAGATTTCACACTGCCTGGTCCATTTCACCTTCCTTTATTTATACCCAAAAAACAAACATAACGGGATATTAACGGTCAAAATGGGATTAGTCTTGGAGGGGAGATGCATCTTGAGATGGCGCAGTAGGGGAGTGATGGACCACTCGCATCCGCGCGGAAAAGAGTCGCAGGCGCGTGGAATACCGTGCCGCTGCAGTGCTTAGACGGTGCGTTTGGCCCGTCTATCTAAGATTTCTCTCGATCGGAGAGATGCACATATGTGTAAGTTATATCAATTTGGGCGCTTGACACATCCGCATATGAATTTGATTATGACTAATGTGTCCGGATGTGTCAGCGACCGTAATTTGCCTCAAAAGAGTCGAATCTTGTCTCTCGATATATCTCCCTCAAAACCAATCCGATTGTTTATTTTATAGTGAATCCTGACAGGAAATGACATGCCGAATCCAACGGTATACGACATGCCAGGTTTTGTGCATTTTTTTAAAAAATTTATCTCGCGAATTTTTTCGCATTACGGCTCGGTCGCCCTTCACGGGACGCCGGCGTGTGGTCCATAAAGTCAGTCTCACCGTATTGGATGCCGCGTGAGAGGTGCGCACGCTGTTACGGGCCGCCTTTCAGACGGCTACCTCCCAATCTATTGCGCAGTTAGCAAAAGAAATAGAAAAAATGTATTTTTTAATGTTATTTTTAATCCGCGAGATCGTCGTCATCTTCCAAAAATGAGATGCGCGTCTCGCGGATTTTCTGTACGCACAATCCCTGTTATTTCCCGTCAGCATTCAGAATTAATAAGACCGCCAAAACCCAGTCAGTTTATTTTTCAAAAACACAAATTATAAAAATGTAAGAAATACTTAAATCTAACAAAACCATATAAATTATTCAAGATACAACAACAAACAAAGAAATACAAATTTGCAAGTGATTTGGGGCCCCAAACGATATAAGATTATACATAGTTTCAGCACAAAATTATCAAGACATAAAGCAGAGCAACGATTAGGTATAAAATATTGACATGACAGTAAAAAATCAGAGATAAAATATGGAATGACATCTTACACAAATTCCAGACAGTGTACACATATATAGAATAACCAGGGCATTCAGTAATTTATAAAAATATTTTCCTATCAAAATGTTCATCTATATAATATTTATTTCAATCTAAAAAATGTCAAAAAGGTCTCATATTGCGGCATAAATTATCGCATAGCGGGAGATCCTCTGCATGTTCGCAGTCCAAAATAGTGATAGCTTGGGCCCGCCGCCGCCAGGGTCGCATAATCGCCTCGGCGCCTATGTTTCGGCGAAGCCGCGGGTTTGCTACCTGTAGTACCTTCATTGACATTATTTTGTGTTCTCTGTCTGGAATTTCGCAGGCATAATTTTAAAGTATCGCGGGACCATATCCCATGCGAAACACCTATTTTGATTTAAAATGATTTATATGCCATTACTGCACAACTGTTGTGTGTTGAAAAGCAATATCACACCACATTTTATGAAGACATAGATACACAGGATGCAATTTCTGCTTCCTGTCTGGGGTTTTTAATGACAAGCGTTCTCATACATATCTCTTATAATCCACATTCCCCCCACTCAAGACATTAATTAGAACTTGTTGATTAACAACTACTTTCCAAAGGTCTCATCTAAAAATGCTATAAAGTCCTAAATTTAAATTAATTAAGTACATAATTACACGGGCATAAATAATACATCCCGACCATTTTTTAATGTTGGGGTACCAATCACCATTATGGCAATCTTGCTATTTTTAGGATAAGGCGAAGTATATGGGTTTCAATTTTAGTGGATGGATTTTTCATATGCTATAAAAGAAGATGTTCCAAAGAGAAAACTATTTATAAAAAATATTTCCGCAAAATCTTCAGTCAATTCTTTACAAAAATTGGTCTAAGAACTTACATATATCTAGACTTTGTTCTCTGCTTTTGTTCTCCGTTTGTGCCATAATACTTTTGCTATGTTTAAAAGACAATGATGTTGAATTTTTCATTAATAAATGTGAAACTGTATAAAACTGTGCTATTTATAAAATTTGCAACTTATTTTGTCAATAAATACAATATTAATTCATATTGTAGCCCAAACAGTGTAGTTTTATTCACGAAAAATTGTAGCAATAGATTTCATGCAATAGAGATCATGCAAGCCAAAAAACTGGTAATAAACACATATTCAAAGGACTGATAAAAATATTGTAAAAAATTGTGTTTTAGATATAAAACATATTTTTAAATAATAGAAGCCCTAAAGTATGTGAATAAAAGTACAATACATTTTCATTATAATCTGCTGTTTATGTCAAGCATTTTAAAAATATCAAAAAATTTAATGTCATGCACGTTTATCAATTTGTTGCAACTCAATTGGTTTGGAACGGGCACATATTTTTAAAATTACAATAATAAAGTTTTATCTTTGGAATGTTAGCATTGAACGTATAAAGTAACATTCTGCATTTGCTGCAATTGATTACATATAATGGTCAGGGTCTTTCAAGAATGCCTATAAAGGGTTATTTGGAAAACATTAATAACCTCATACGACTATGTTCCTGCCTTGATTGTGAGTCAAAAATGTTCAATAAGTTTCATGTATAAATAAAGATTCTATGTAAGTTAACATACAACTTCTGATAAAAAAAAAATGCAAAAAGATAAGAAAGTGTTGGAAATAATCCTGTCTCCCAAGTAAAAACTAAAGAATACATTGATGTGTAAACCTCTTTTCATTTAAGACAATTGAATTAGTATGTGTAAGATTAAGTGTTGAATTGATTGTGTCTGTGTCTAAACGTAAATAGATACTTTACTACGGAACAAAAACTTGAAATAATTAACAAAAATTAAAATGGGTCATCGGTGAAGTCATAAATGAGCGAGTATAATGCTTGAGAACAAACAGCGTGTTTGATAGAGTTTGCCGGATTTTGTACCTATTCTACATATTTTCATGTCGTACAACTGTGATTATATGTATTTTTTTCGAATTTGGAGCCGTGTTTTAAATTATTTTTTTGCGGAGATTTTTTTGTTTTTTTTTTAACCGGATCATTTTTTCCCTACCGCCACAGATAATCGAGATCTGTGAAGGTAGTTCAAGCCCTTAAACAAATAAGATTTAAATATATATTATGTCTAATTTGTTGTTTTTATCATTTTTTACAATTGGTTGAAAAAATTATGTGTGCAAATTGTAATAAAAAACACAAGACATATTTTCTGCAATCTTGATCTGTGACTAAAATCAATTGGCCAATGGTTTACCTCTGGATTAGCGACGGGCGACTCAAGCTAATTTACTCGAGTAACTCGAGTTATACTGCCAGTGTGACTCACTGTTGAGTTGACTACTCAAGTTGGGTTTCCGGCAACTCAATCTCACTCAGTTAGTTGTAACTCGAGATAACTCGGGTTGCCTTTCCCATCAACTTGGTTGACTCAAACTATCAAATGATGCCACATCAGCCCCCGAGCTCCTCTCGGCACGGCTCGTTTATTAATTTTCTAGTGACCGTGACCGCTATAAGTGATTTGCGTAATTATTAATTACCCGCATTTGATTTTCCGCGAATATAGTAATAGTGATGTGTATTTGCAGTTAATATGCCCCCTGAAAAGAATAAGAGCGTCGCATGGGAGTTTTTTTCCAAAAATTATAAGGACAACAGAGTCAAATGCAAATTATGTGCCTGTAATTATAAAGACATAGGTAACACCTCCACATTAGTAAATCACTTGAAGATAAAACATATTGTTGAGTACTTATCTCTTTATTAATACATAAATCTATTATTTATCCTTGTCTTTCCTTATTTACATTATTTTTCTAAAAGTTTATTTGACTAGAGTTTTGATTGACTAATGAGTTTGCAACATCGAGTCGAATATATGTAAGACGTACCCATACAGTAATATGACATTCATAAGTACCGATTTGGCAGTCTCAACTCTTAAATAGATACCGAGTCAACTCGAGTTGTGACTCGAGTCAGCCAACATTTCAACTCGAGTTAGAAAAAATAAGACTCGAAAAAATAAAAAATCACTACTCTGGATTGCGGGGCACGTTTTGAGTTTGGCTTACTAAAGAGCATTTCACTCCTGGGGTCCATGTACAAATTCTCATAAGCATAATTTGTATATTAATAATTTAAATTTTATTTATTACCTTATTTTCCCTAATATGACATTTGGAAATAAGCCCTAAAAAATTACTACGAGCTTGTAAATTTTGAAACAATTATAAAAGGGTCAAACTAAATACCCTTTAAAAGTGTACTATCTTAGTAAATGCTTTATTACAAACAGACGTTTTTACTTGAAGACTCAGTTTGGAAATTTAAAAAAAAATCATCCGTATTCTGAACTAAGCAATATTGTTATTTCTGTATCTTGACAGTTATTGTATAAAATTGACACCGCTTTTTTAACGTTTTATGTTTGATAGGTTTGAAATTAATGAATTCAATCAATTAGAAAGCTCATTATTTGCAATTGTGAATAACTTAACGTTTGTTTACGTTTTAAAGCTTTCTGATTGAATTCATTAATTTCAAATATGGCAAACTTAAAACATTGAAATTGGCAGCAATACAATGTTATACATACCTGTCGAGATCGGGATAAAGATCTTACATCTCAATATTGCTATTTTCAGAATAGCACAGATTGTCTATAGTAAAAAATATTTAGTAAAAAATATACTAGGGGATTAAATTATGCAAGAATAAATACTTTAATTGGATTATGTGTCTTTAATTACATACTTTTGCTGTGACAAAATCCCCTCACCTAAAGATGGGGCTTAGTTCATCTTTGTACAATACTGTAAGAATAATTTTCTAGTGTGGAATTTATTCTTCCAATGTTTTCAAAAGTGTGATTTTATTACAACTGCAAATATACAAGCAGTTACGTAAAAACATACAATATTTGATTAACACAATGACACAGTCGAGATGTGCGTGTTAAATTTATCTGTAATTTAAAACAGCAGCAACTCTGAAATGCCAACAATTTTCTATGCAAATAAATTAATTACAAAAGATTAATATTAACCCATTCATTGCCGAGAAGCACAACAGCATTTCTTGTGATGCTTCTGACAAATTCTACAAGCATGCCGCAACTCAATTATAAGTGTGAACAAGACTACTACTACTATTGTATGTGTTCATAGATTAAATTTTTCTTTCAAAACTCACGGAGACTACGACTAAAGACGGAACCAGCATTTTTAGTAATTTATATGTTATCTATGCATTAGGTGTGGAGAGCATATGGAATAAGTGGTATATATCATGTTGAATGCCTTAAAGACAAAGATTCATCAATGAGCACCATTAGAATATTAAGTTGGAAGTGCTAAGCAATATACTAAATAACTTAATAAATAATAAGATACTTGTATACATTAAGGTAAGTAGGCGAGTACTTATAACATGGAAAAAAAAGGGGAGAAAGGTGAAATGCAGTTATATTTATACTCGCCAAATATTTAATGAAGATAATTTCAAAATAAAACTTATTAACTGTAATATTATCTTGGATGATGATATAAGAAAATGAACAAACTGATAATGCGCTTCGAATTACGTTATTCGTATGTAACAAGATAATTCTAAATCATACCCAGCAGATCTAAATGAAACAGATTCAAAGGGCATCCTCGGTAGCTATATAATAAATTGTTAGTCAATTTACTACTAACCAATTTAAATCAATTTTCCCGCCTACTAATAAAATAACACTTTTTACAAATATAAGCCATCATCATATATGTTCGCTGAGAAAATAACATAAAACATTTATGTTGTGTAATTTTAACCTGGAAAAATAATCGAAATAAATACCTGAGTGCCTTTTCCAGATCCCGGTGGGCCGAGAAGTATAGCGTTGATGCCATATGATCGCCTGACATTTTGCTCTTTCAAAGCTGTCGCTGGTGGCATATTTCTAGAAGTTGTAAAAGAATGCTGTCTTTTATTTAATCGTTATTTGCGGAGCAACTTCTAGAACTAGGAGATAATTTTCTAAAGACCAAGGTGCACAACTCACCCGCACTCCCACAGACGACGTCAAGTTAATATAGACAATAATTAATTATTGTTAAATTTCGATAGCGGAACCATAGATTTCAAGGTCAGAAATTGACGATCATTATTTTTTAACCCTTGATGTACCGGAATATGACGCGAACCAGGTTATTAATTTTGTCCTAGGGCAATACCGAAATCAAAGCGCCCATGTTTCGAAGATCACGCGCCATGTGGTCACAGCCGGTCATGTTCGATCTTTTGTTCGAGGACGAAATATGTGACCTATTGTTCAAAAAAATAACATTGCGACGGACGATCGCTCTTAGGATAGCCCGCCATAAAACATATGAAACAATGAATTAGAAAGTTAGGGTTGCCGAAGACATTAAGAGTGCACGGCCTTTTGTTAGGATGGGCAATACGTTCGCAACCTTTTGTTCTTAAGTAACATCTTGGAAGGGTAAAAACGGTAAACCTTTTCTTGCAGCGGGACGTATATCTCTAACCCCGATTAAACAATAGAAAGAACATCTTGGCCAAATGCGAACACATGGGACAACGGTTTAGAAAGCTGCGTTTGTTAGAGAAGTCGCCATTGTTTTGGGAAAGACATTTTTTAGAAAAAACAAGATAATAATTCCGAAAGTCGTCGCAGTAAACTTACTATTGTCCTCGACAGACAATAGAGATGTTTTAGAAAGCGCTGACATACCGATCCCCCACATGGCGACGCGATCCGCGAGATGTAGGATCGTATAATTATTAATATAAGGGCGCGAAGATCCCGCAACGCACGACCAGGCGGTCATTATCAATAAAGATAACAGGGGTCAATCAATTAAGAAGGTAGAGGCCGAATTAGAAATTGAGGCAAAGTGGTGAATCATAATATCAATGTAATATGTACCTAATTAAGTAGCAACTGATATGTTTAATTTAAGTAAGGTAATGATAATTTAGATAACCCAGGCCACCTCTGCAGGTGGAGGTTACTCGTTTTATATGTAGCTAAGGACCGAAATGAACGGGACATTGCAATTTGAAATGATAACGAGATCATCCCGAATTAATCTAACTTGTGGCAAATAATAAAAAATGTATTGATTGTATTATTGCCGACGATGTTTGATATTGATGTAATATATAATATATAACGTAATAGAATATTATCTCGTGAAAAGATGTAACACGGTTGAAGAGATATAAGATTCCGACTTTTTAGTTTTTGAAATCTGTCTGCAGAATGAATTTTAGCACACGGGGTTGAAACAAAATAGTTTAATTAATTGCAAATAAGTAAATGCCGTGTTGGAATAAACATTAATATTACTTTAGATCGAGGCTTTCATGTCTTATGTTTTCATGTATTACACCTAGTTGAATAATGTTAATTTGTGAGTTTTAATTATTTTTAAGAATAATGTTAATTTGTCATTAGTTATTCAAGCTCCCAATATTGTGTTTTTTTATACAAATTGTAGGTTGTAGGTATATAACCTATCTGTAAACATGCAATTATTGTTTTGATTACTCGTTTAAGCAATATAATTTGTCGGTCTATTTTAAAATAGTTGTTTTAATCTAGTAATAATAAAGCTCAAAATAATTCTTGTTTGGAAAATTTTCAATTGTCTGCCGGGTGGAATGTGGCTTATATAATTTTTTAGTGTTCTCTATTTTTATTCTTTTCCTATATTCTTATACCAGGGGTGGAAGAAAGCTGATTTGATAAGATAATGATTAGTATAATGAAAGTCCTAAAAAAACGTTTTGCATTCAATCCAGCTTACATATTGAAGTAAGAATTTTCATTATTTAGGTGTAAATAATGTTACATTAATTAATTTACGCCAAGTTTTCTTAATTGTTCTTCTAGTAATAAGGTTTAACATAATTTCTTGAAAAAAAAAGTGTCTATCGAATTTGATTATGTTAGTATATGTAAGCATTCCTTTCGGGAAAGTGGCGTTGACGCAAATTCATGTACTTTGTAATCCCAAAAGAAATTACAAAGATGTATACAGAACATTAACATTAGGGGACCCGCTTGAAGCATGTATCCCATGTAAATAAGTTTTTATGTTAATTGATTCACTAAGAAATGCCACGATGTCTGTATAATTTTAGCCCTTTGTTTTGTATCTCTATGTCACATATTGACAATTATGTTTGGTCCAACTAAGAAGTACGATAGCTTGTTTTATTTAAGCTAAAATTAAAAATAAAACTAAGTATCAAGTACATGTTGTCATTGTTAAAGAAAAAAAATTAAAAAGAAAAAGAAAGGAAGAGAATATGCGGAGTGGTAAATTTTAAATGTAAATGATAAGGATTGACCTGTAATGATGTAATGTATAAATAACGTTAAATCAATGTTAATGATAAGGATTGACCTATAACGATGTAATGTATAAATAACGTTAAATATTGAGAGGCCTACTGTAAGAATCAAACCGACGACTTAATAATAAGATTAATATTGTAATGCATACTTAAGGAATTTTACTGTGATCTAATGAAACCCTGCGTCAATCCCATGTAATTAGTCAATAATGGTAGAAATAACTGCTCGATAAAAATATGTCTGGCGTGTCGATTTAATTAAGTATGTATATGTAAGCAGTTTTATTTTTGGGTAATGTTGGGTAAAGTGTTGATGCGGATTTGTGTTTTCAATTTTCCGCCTTTGCCAATTTGTACTGTAGTATTTTCCTTAAGTTTAATTCATTTTGCAATGTGTTTTGGTGACGGGATAGGGATATGAACAGTGAACAAAGCGTTCGTGAAATAACAAAGTGTTTAGGCCTACATACCAGAAAAGCATCGAGATTAGCCGCAAACTGGGAGAACAATAGGGGGCGTAACATATGCGACGCCGGGTCCCGTAACCAGTAACGTCCATCGGGGCCTGGGATGGACCCAGAGGAAGCCAATGGACGACGAGGGTGGATCAAGAGCGGCCCGACCGGGAGACGGTCTACATCATCCGGACCAATAGGGAGCTAAGGGATGCCCCCTTTCCACCGTCGGTCACGCCTCAGGCCGGCGAGAAGAGAATATAAGGCGAAGCCAGCCGCCGAGAAACAAGTTGAAGTTGAAGTTGGAGTTAGGAGTTGAGTCGAGTTGAGGAGTTGAAGTTGGAGTTAGGAGTTGAAGTTAGAAGCTGAAGGTGGAGAGACCAGGAACTCTAGCCTGACCCGTAAAATCGGTCCGGCCGAATACCCTGGTAACTCTCGAAGAAAGTAAGTCCGAACGGTAGCGACCACCGAATCGGCATCGCGACGCCAGAAACGACGTATCAGAAACCGCGACGCACAGTGTACCGCCGCGACGCCCAGTGACAAAAGAAGCGACGTCTCGCTACCGACCGCCACGACGCCGACGTCAGAAGCCGCCGACGTAGCCTACACAGTCAGAGGACGACGCCGACGCCAGAAGCCGCCGCCCACCACGAAGCAGCACGAAGAAGACACTTGCCGAACTCTCCGAAACAGGTTACCCCGATCTAAAGACTTTTTCTCCGCCCACCTGTTTCTACCGAAGTGTTAATTTAATCTCGTCACCATACATTTTAGCAGTAAGATCAGATTTTTTATGTGTTTTGTCTTTTTTCTTTCTTTGTTTATAATTTGGTCCTCTCCCTCTAAATTAGGGTTCATGTAATTTTTAAATTAGTAACCACTTTGCTGCGTCGTATGTAAGTTAAGATTAATGTTTCATGTAAATTAATTTGCTACAGTGCCCAATATAGAGACTTGAAAAATTGTTTCGATTTCATTATTTTTCTATCCCTTCACCCGCCTCGAGATATCAGTGTCCTAGTCAGTCACCTGACGTGTTGATTGTACCTAGGGGAGGGCGTAACCGCCGGCATACGCAGATCCGAGATCTCCCGGCCGGTTTACCACACCGTGATTTTAATATCACCTCTACCCCCCTCAGACCCCCCCTCTGACCTTACCCCCCCGACTCCGGTATATCATACTCATAAATTTATTTATAAATTAATAAAATGAACTGTTCCAAAATGGTTATAATTTCTATCAGAGAGATATATTGATAAATCCCAAGGTACACAAGTCTCTATCTGGTTGCATTATGAATATGAACGCGCGGAAAAATCGCTTTTCGCTTTTTTGAACAAATTGGATTAGTTTGTACCTACTTTGTGAGTTCCTGCAGGCCTGTATTTTCCAGGATTGACAAACTTTGAATACCTACACTTTTCTCGATTTCGATAAATGCACAGTGCATGTCATATTATACAATATTCCTTATGCAGCTCATGTAGGCTTACTCAATTTTGAAAATTCTAGGCATGACAAAAACAGGAAAGATATGGACCGTATTAAATAATAGAAAGAAATAAGATTGGAACTTAAATATCTTACATCAGTTATTTGAATGAGTCATTCATACTTGTTAGTGGTTTGACTTTTTTGACAGGGGTACACTAGAGGGGTAGCAGTTATCCTGGGCCCCTAAATTGACAGAGCTCCCATACTGTATCATGCAAAGTATAAGGCCCGGTTGTTTCAAGTTCGATCAAAGTAAGCGGTCGATCAAAGCATAGATTTTTACGAAAACGGATCGTCTGATTGGTGGAGAACGTAAAAATCTATGCTTTAAAAGAACGCTTACTTTAATCCAACTTGAAACAACCGGCCCTAAGTCTTTCGATCGCTATAACAAAATGTGTTTGTAATTAAATACACAATGTCTTCCTTTCAATTTTTTCAAAAAATTTTAACAGTTCAATATATATTCTATCATTCAACCTCTTACTTCAAACCAGATATACCTTTCGTTACAGATAACATCCTTTTAATAGGAACATAAGTGCCTGGTAGACATAAAATGTAATCTATAACTCGACTTAGACCCGGTGTAGATAAACTATGATTATTTTAATTCCTGAACGGGTGAATTCTTTCTTTTCACAATACAGACTCACAATATTCCATATGATAGGGGAGACTGAAGACTAGGAACATGAGATTTACAGAACTTCTGTGAACATTGCATTATTTTTAACTTGCAATATTAGTAGGCTATCAAGATGTTAGAGGTGGTAAAGTCTCCAACACAAGTTCGTTACCTAGGTATGTAGTTTACAATATCGTACAGAAAAAGAAGGAAGTCAAAATAGTTTTTTTTATAAATAACATTTTAACTTCTTTCTTTTCGATTTTAAAATTTTATTTTTGTTATCCTGACGAAGAAGCCATTGGCTTCAAAATATGTTGAATTTTTTCAATAAATAAGTGGCGTTTACAAAGTTAATTTATATAAATTATAATTATGTCACCACAAAATAAATTTGCTATATAGAAGTAAACATTTTATCTCCTCAACCCAGTTAGGGGACACTTGGTACACATTTTTATGGGAAACTTCATCCCCCCCGGATCAAGTGTCCCTTATTTTTTTTTTCTTTTGTGAATGAGAAAAGTTGCTCCGGAAAGTTCAGATAAAAAAAGATGGTTTTAGGATAATAACATTCACTTTTATTTAAAACAAACCGCTCTGATAAAGATTAGTAGTTTATTACAAATCATCAGTACGATGATTCGTAGGAACAATCTTCCTCAGAACTGATCATATTGGCATGTACTTCACTACTATGCGGCACAATGTGGGAGCTGTTTGTAAAAGCATGGCATTCCAGCGGAACACACGGCATAATTTTTATTATTTTTTCGTCAATCAGTAAAAAAGTCGCATACTTTTTCTTTATGCTGATGGTAGTGTTATTATAAATTTTTGACCAAATGATATTGAGTTCCCGGAGTTCAGAATTTTTTTGGTCATTGATAAGTGCATAAATCTGCTAACTCCAATGACCAATCTTGTTTTGGCCTGCTTCGCTAGCTGGCCATTTACTTGTTTTTGTCTGCGAATATAGTAAGAATTATTTTCCATATACACATATTTTAATGAAAAAGTCTGCATATTTTATCTCACTGACTTTCATCTTCTCTCCTTTCCTATAAGGAACCGTTCTTACTAAGTTCCCATGGTACAAAAGTGCTCATATCTTTGAATAAGCCTCTTCTTCACACTGAGAACTTTAATATGCTAGTGATAGGTGTGTCGTTTTGCCACATTAAAGATAAGCTTATTTTAAGATCACATTAAAGATAAGCTTATTTTTGTGGAAGAAAAATAAAAACTGAAAAAATTTCAGATGGCCCCTTCTGCCATCGGCTACTGATATACAGGTGACTCATAGCTAGTAGCAAAAACTTTACAGGTGGATTCCTGTCCTGATAATGAGTCGAAAATTTCCAAGCAACCGTGGCCTAATATCAATAGCTATGGAGATATGCAATATCAAAGTTAGCAATTTTTAAAAATATTTCTGACAAAAAGTTGAACTATCAATACATTAACTTATATCGATTATGAAAAATTCATTCGCTTCAATACAACTCAAATAAAACAATAAAAACCTTGTAAAAAAAAAAAAAATTTTTTTTAATGTGTGTGCTATTTGTCCCACGTAGACCTTTTCGCGGTCTACAAAATCCATAAGGTTTGAGTTCCACTCTGAGCCGAAGATCATAGGAAAGCCCAAGAGTCACCGTGCAGGTCTTATCAAGGAGGCACTCGAAATCTATAAGCACCCGGTGAACATCCATAGAGATGTTCTGAAACTGAAAACTTCTTGAAACCCGGTGCTTCAAAACTAATCTCGTCCTGGATTCCGCAAAGATAGTGAACCGACAATAGATGGAACAATGTTTTTTATTAATTTTTAGTTTCATTTATTGTTTTTTTTACAGCCATATAATAAATCAATCTTGAAAAAAAAACAATAATTAATGTACAGAGTCTTGGGCCAATTACAAGAAAACACATATATACAATAATATTATACTAGGATCGATCAAAAAATAAGAAAAAACATGTCAAATAGTGAGTTTGTGTGAGTGTGTGTATTTGTGTGTTTTTATGTCCGTGTGTGTGTAAAATGTAAATGCCGTGGAATACATAAAACAAGCACACCGTGCTTTCGACACGGCGTTGCCAGCTAGTACTTGTGGTTAAGTATGCCAATACTTAACCACATCATCAACACACACAAGAACACATCAGCCTTGACGATGGACTCTACAATGGGATGACATGTCCGCCAAGAAGGTTGTAGGCAGAATATCCCAGAAAACTCAAACCAGAAGATTCTGAACGGCCATGAACATCTAAGAACATTTTTAATCTTATCATCAGTCTACTATATTGTCTACTTCTGTTGATGGGTTTCTATTGCTACTGCATTTGTTAATAAAAGACAACAAAACAATGTACAGGGTAGTTCCACAAGAAACACAAATCACCAACTAACACGAATTGAAAACATTGGAAATTATTTTAATTTAAACTAAATTAAACTTTGTAATGCACACATTGAGTTAATTTAACACGACTGCGAAAACCCGTGTTTTATACTAATAACAACATTGGTAAAATCCTTCTTAATTCGAAATACCAAAAATAATTCATTAGACAAGAGTGGAATTTACGAAATTACTTGCGGAGATTGTGAGAGTAGACACGTAGGCCTATCCACAAGAAACCTAAATATAAGAATAAAAGAACATCGCCGTTGTTTATGGAACAATTTCTCAGAATTTGCCAAACACGTAATTAATACCAACCGTTTTTTTGATAATACAGACTAAAACTATTACACTCGGTTCCTCGTAAAGGTTTGATAATGAACAGTTTTGGAAACTGTTAAAATTCAAAAGAACTTGAATTCAGAGAAAAAACTCATAAACATCACATTCTTACAATAGTCTCGGCTGCTCAGCATCTTCCCCTTGAAGATCACACAATAAAATTACCCCCACTGCTCCGCGACCCGTTACTCTACGCAAATACTTTCATTTTTTATGGTTAGTTTAGGTTAGTTATAAATTACACCTGATAATGAGAGGGACTGCTCCTCTCGAAACTATAGCCGTGTTAAATTAACTCAATGTGTGTGCGTTACAAAGTTTAATTTAGTTTAAATTAAAATAATTATTTCGCACCACAAAGTAACTAACTGCCATATCAATTAATAATATTGTAAATTATTATTGCCACGCTGAACTTTTGAAGATTTTTACTGTTAGGATAAGTATTTTTATTTGTTCTTCAAAAATATTGTTCTTTTTTAAATGATTTTATATATTTATTTTATTTTTAATGTGACACTAATACAATACTGGGCGGCACAAAAAACATAAAAAATACATTATTACTCAGCCCGCTATTACAAGTGTCTTCGCAGCCTACACTAAGTATACACATGGCAACATGTGTGTGTCTACTTAGTGTATCAATATTTATTTTATTTATTTATTTATTGGTATTAACAGACATAGTCCAATAAAATATAATACATAAAAAGAACAATATATAATACATCAGAATAAAAATTATAGCAATTTAAATACAAAAGCAAGGACAAATGAAAATTACTAACAAGATGGAGATAAGGTCTGGACTATCTAATCAGAGATTGTTTAAATCTGGACAGACTTACACCAAAGAAGTCCAGATCCTGTCTTGAATTTATAAGACGACATAACCATGACATGGACGTGAGCATGAAATCCATAATTGGTTCTATGATGGCTAAGGAACAACAGTTCATTATTTCTGAGTCTACGGGAAGGGATATTGAATTTTATTTGGCCCAGTAACGAAGGCACATCAGTGTGCCCGTTTAATATTTTGAATATGGTGATTAAGTCAGTATTTTCACTATGTTTTTGGAGGTTATAAATTTTTAACATTTACTCAATTTCACTGTACGAGTAGTCTCCTCTATCCAAGCCCATCATCCATGCAACTTTTCTTAAGAAACGATGTTGCACGGATTCAATGTGACTTGTTTGGTTTGTATAGAAGGGAGACCAAATCACAGAGGTATATTCTAAGATAGGACAAGTGAACAGTAAAGAGTTTTGATCGTGTGAGTATTTGTGAATATAGTGTGATCATGTAAGGATATGCAAATAAATAGTAATAATATTCTGTGAGTTCAGGTTATTGACAAGAAAATGGATGTAGTGTAAAAATGTGTAGTAGTGACTTTTTGAATGATGATAGGGTATCTACAAGAATATCAGCATCAACGTTAAAGTCAGCACAATGTATATTGTATGTATGACACATTCTTGTGGTGCGAGAAAAATAATCAACATTATTAGAATACTCGTTTATTCTAAAGAACTCAGGGTTTTTTGTACGGGTTCAACGTGCACTAGACTCTTATCTATGTTAAAATAGCTTTTCAGGGTTATTTGGAAAACATTAATAATCTCGCAGGACTATACTCCTGCCTTGATTATGAGTTGAAAATGTTCAAGTAACCAAGACCTAATATTAGTAGTTAAGGAGATATGCGACATCAAAGTTTGCATTTTTTTTCAATATTTCTGACATATTTTTTGTAAAACGTTGAACTATCATAATAGTAACTTATATTGAATATGTAAAATTCATTCCCTTTAATATAAGTCAAATAAAATAATAAAAACCTTTAAATTCCAATTGGAATTTCCGCAGGGTTTTTTAACATTTTATTTAACTTGTATTAAAACAAATGAATTTTTCGTAATTGTCACTGTAATGATAGTTCAACAGTTCAAATTCAAATTAAAAAAACAGATATGTAGTTCAAATTTTGTAAAGAATAAGTCAGAAATATTGAAAAAAATATATAAACTGTGATATTGCATAACTCCATAACTATTTAGGTCATGGCTGCTTGATCATTTTCGACTCGTAATCAATGCAGGAATATAGTCCTGC
>JADDOH010001448.1:0-21887 GCA_016648135.1 Agrypnia vestita
GGATTATCGGTCGATGGTTTTGCAAATTCTTTGAAATGCTGGAGCAATTCAAAGAATATCGGTTCAGTTATCCAACCAGAGTCGGAAACACTAGCTATCATATAACTATTACTGTCTCATAAGCAGTGCATTTTCTCATTCTTTTGAATATGAAATATGATGGAATATAAGGGCCTCCAACATTAAAATAATTCATAACTGTAGTTAAGGAACCACGCTTTGCACTGGTATATTTACCAACTTATTTTAATCCCTTTGGTGCAAGAATCCTGAAATTCTATTGTACAGTACCTACTAATCCCAGTTTCATCTACATTGTTGATTGAATCTGATTTAAATTAGTATGTAATTATAAGTGTTTTCAAATTTTCTAAATATATATATATCTTCAGGGTTAAATACTGTGATTCTATTTAATGAAGTAGCTTCTGGCCTTCGAACTAATACTTTAGGGTGTCCCTTATTTTTCAACTTGACAATTTTTTAATGCACAGGGTCTAATTTTTTTTTGTAATGCTGTAAAACACTTGCATGCCAAATTTCGATTCATTTGAAACACATTAACCCGTGCCGAATTGTGTCGCAACATTTTAATACAAGTTACGCTAGAGTACAAGCGCACGGATGGCACGCACTCACTTTGTCGTCATTCAAATGCAAGTATTCGCTATATCATTACAGTTTATTTAATTTTAATATAATTTCAGTTGAATTATGAAGTGCTAATAAAGTACATTCTTAGTTGGGGAGGCAAATCACCAAATAACAGGTGCAAAATTACCATCAAATTGACAATTCTTGCGGTGTTGTTTTTCAATATTTGTGAAGTTAAATTGACTGTCAGTAAAAACGCTAATCTAGTTATTCGCGAATGTGTTATTTTCTAGTAAAATGCAAGAGTACCCACGAAATCACTTCCAAATTGTGTAAAGAAACTTATTCATATTTATCATATTTGGCGGGAACTTCAAAATAATAGTACAAATAGTAGATGTCCTCGAAAGAATGAAGATAGAGGAAGATAAAGTGTTCTTGCGGAAACAGAGGGAATCAGGATGTCCAAACTGCTTGGTCGGCATATATAAGAAATTAACTGAGAAAGAAGAAGGGTCACGGCAATGCAAAATGGAAGAAGAAAAAAGTAAAACTAACTGCATCTACCTTATATGATTTTCTACCGCAGCAAAAGTTTGAAAATAGTTCTGGCAAAGAACCTTTGAAAGAGACATCAACCGCTGCTGTAGCGAGTGAAACGTCAGGAAAAAGGGAGAAAAGGGATTTTATTTCACCAAAACTGATGCCAGATGAGCACTAGAGACTCTGTCTATGTTCTTTAAACCACCAAAAATGCGCTTGGTCTCACCATAGACGAAAATCCAATTAATAAATCGTCCATTCAAAGGTTTCGATCTCAAATTAGGAAAGAAAGGACAGCGGCTATAAAGATGGATTTTCAAAATCCTGTGTGCCTATATAGTTACTGTTCATTGGGACGGGAAACTTTGAAACTTGGATTAGACTTCAGGAGTTCTAAGGAAGAGCGGTTACGGGTGATGATTTCTTTTGATGATAAATAGCAACTTCTTTCTGTCCCAAAACTGAATAGTTTTTCTAGAAAAAATCAACCAATGCTGTTTTAAATGCGCTTCTTTGGAATTGATTGGAACCTCGGTGACTAGGTGCAAATAATGTGCTGTGCTACAACAGCCTCTAATTCTGGCCGTTGTGGAGCATGCGCTCTATAAGAGCAAAAACTGGAAAGAGAGCTATATTATTCATTTGTCGCCATCGTGTTTATGAACTCGTCTTGAAAAGCAAAAATATCTCAAGTTATTATGTCCTGATATTCCCCTGTTTAAGAAGTTAAGAGATAATTGGAATAATATTGATTCTACTAACATCCAAACTTACCCCGAATTTGTGAAAAAACATATGAATGACGGAGAAATCGATCAATTATTATTGTTTTATAAGCATGATTACAAAATCAAGACTCTATTGTGAGAGATGACTACTGTGAACTGATCGAGCTATCCATCGTGTTTTTGGGTGGTAATGCAGATAAAAGCCTAACAATAAGGCCTCCTGGTGCTATGCATCAAGCGCGGAAAATATATTTTCTCATTATTTGTAGATATTTTGGTTTATTTTATCAATTAAAAATAATGGAACATTTTAAACTACCATCATATCTAGAAGAGGTGAATTTCTCTTATTTTGAAAAACTTTGGAGCTTTGTTGGCACGGGTTAGAATCACCATACAAGGATGAAATTTCGTATCTGAATAGGCTATGTTAGTTGTAAAAAATAGAAGATACGCGTTTTCAAAAACGGAAAAAAAATTATTTGGTCATATTAGGACACCCTAGTGCCTAGCCATAAAATTATAATACCAACCCATTCCTGCCATTCCTGTACCTTTATTGAAATTATGTTTTATGTTATTAGCTGTGGCAAAATCGAAAGCTATTTTACTTAGAGTGGGTATTGTTACCCCAAAGAAGGCTTTACACGATTTTAAAATGAACTCGAGCAGTTCGTCTTCTCGATATTCTTTATTATATTCATTCATTATTACATTTTCATTCAAAATTCATTAAAAACACAATTTTTACCTCTCATTGGAATAGTAGTAATTAATACACCCCTTTTCACTTGATCAAGAAATGTAGCCCTGGGAATGCCATACTTCTCTTCCGTCTAAAGAAAAGTTGTATTTTTATCCTCTATTTCTTATACAGCTCTTTGTAAGGTTTTGATGATGTACACTCGTTTTTTTTTCTAATATATATTCGAGACATCTGAAAATATGCAATAAATTGGTTAAGGTTTTGACAAATAGTCAAGTCAGGGGTAATTGCGGACATTCATATTTACCCCAGGGAGCTTGTCCGCAATTAACCCAAAGAGTTTAAAAAAACAATTATTTGTTGGTTAACAAAATTTCTCATCGAAAGTTATTGTGTAATTTATTCTCCATTAACGAGGCAATCGATAGAAAATGTCACTTTTTAGTGTCACTTACTTCATAGATATAACACTCAAAATAAAACACTAAAAATTAGATCAAAATTCACAAAAATGTGTGATTTTATGTACCTTGGAAATTATGCGCAGCTTTGTTTCGTGAATGTTTGCTCGGCACTAAATATGGTGGAAAGTAACACGTGGTCGCGGCGGGGCGCGGAAGTAAGGGATGGAGTAGTTATATCTTTTTGTCTGCGTCCGCAATCCCCCATCGTCCCCTACACATTTTTGGGTGGCCCCTAAAAATTAAAGATATCTCACACCAATATATATGTATAAATTAAATTAAATTTCTTTCCAAACCGGAAAATATAAATCCTTCAATCTAGCAGATGTTACGCAAAAAGTTTCAGTTGCCTGAGGCCTGTACTGTCTTGTTTCTTAAAAATATAAAAAATTTCGTTAAAATTGAATTGTCCATTTTAGAGCACGAATTTAGCGCAGAATATTTAAAGATTATGTCACGGTAAATTCAATCTTATATGAATGATAAGATGGTTGTAAAAATTGTTACATTTTTGTATATATACTTCAAAGGACATCGAGTTTATTAATGTCAGAAGCGCTAATATCTTTCAGCTTTATATACCTTTTATACAGGCTTTATATTTGTCTGGAAAGTTTCGCCCTATCGTAAGTGAAGCCATAAAAAATAATATTTTCATAAAAAGAAATGCGGAAACAGTATTTTTACTTAAGCGGATTTTTTTAATAAGTGCTCGAGATGTTAAAAAAAAAGAATATGAAAATTTCGTAACGAAAAATGTTGGGAGCTAAGTATTATGTGGCGTATAACAAGGACATGTAAATAAAGTCTTACATAATCATTATAGGATGTTTTTTAGAGATATACATCTTTAAAATGAAATAAAACAACTATTTATTGGAAAGATAATGTTATGCCAATTACTATATGTATAAGGAAAACACTATGATTTCGGGCATGTGGGCGCCGCGGCTGGCACGAATAAAGCGCAATCTGTAAGTCCAATTTTCGTCCACTTTTTAGGGCAGCTGGGGCCGTATATCGGCAATAACGCGGCGAATATTGGCTTCCAAGTTGTCAATCGTCTGTGGTTCATCGGCATAGACTAGTGACTTCGCATGTTTCCACAGAAAAATCCAATGATATTAAATCACTCAATCGTGGAGGCCAGTTCACAGGTCCATTACGCGAAATTATGCGCTTATCGAATGTTTCCTTCAATAAATTGAATGTGGCGCACGCTGCGTGGCATGTTGCACCGTACAGCCGAAAAAATCACTTCAATAATACCCGACTAATATTTATACGATAATTTCGTTCGTTACTGAGAAAAGATGTTACACATCACTTACGACTACCGTAAGACTCATTTTTTTATATTATTTGCTTATGGTTTTCCTTGATTTATTGTAATTATTCCAATTTTTAGTGATGTTAGTTCATTTGGCTATCAAACATAATAAATTCGTTGCCTGTCCTTCCGTCCGTCGACGGTCCGTCTGTCTATCTGTCCCTGTTATTTCGTGTAACGTCTGTAATTTCGCTCGAATTCACGACTAAAAAAACAAATTAAACGGCCGGAGATGGGGCTTAAACCCCGGGCCAGCAAACCCGAAGGAGGCAACGATGGCAACGTTTCTACCGCTGCCTCTCCGCGGACCATCAAAAAGATATATATACTAGGGCTTAGCAAAGACGCGAACCAATGCCGCAATGCAAAACACCGTTTACCTTATTCCCTACAATTACCTACTACTTACTCTTCTCGGTGTATTTCTCATTTTTTATTCCCTCTTCGAATATACTTCCCAAATACGCAAAGTTATCTATTTATTCCAAACATTTATTGGCTAGTACCAATTTCACACGTTGTCTTACTTCCTTCTTTTCGAATATCATCACTTTTGACTTTTTAACATTCATAATAAGGTCACTTTCTTTTCATACATCATACATTCAACTCAATAGACTCTAAGCCTTGTTCGCTATTTGCCATTAATCATAGAACATAATATGCGTAGAGTAAACAGCATACTTACCTAAGTATTCGAAAATCCAAACAAACATAATAAAAAAATACATATACAACTCTTTTACCAAAGACACACAATAATTGGTGAAAAATACTTTATATAGATACAATATCATACGATATTACCAGAAAACTACCAAATAATATAAAACCAGCTTTCTTCACCGACAATTTAATCGAAAACAATTAAAAAACAATAAGTCGAAAAATCCTAACAAATTGTACTGTAGTGGGGTTTATAAACTAGAATGTGGGGACTGTGAGATGACATATATAGGTCGGACAGGCAGATCAATAGAAAAAAGATTTAAAGAACATAAAAGGTGCCTCACTAATCATAATTTTTCAGAATATGCCATACAATATGAATATACAACTTAATAAGTTGTATGAAAAAACCATTCAAAATTTGACAAATCCCAAAATTTATTAATTTTTTTAACGAAAATTTGATAGATCTTCTTGATCGTCGCCACGAGTCTGCTTGCAAAGTTTCAGCTCTATTGGATCACGGGAAAGGGGTTTAAAATGGATCCAATGTTTTTTCGTCAGACAAGAAGACAAGCAGACGCCACGAGTTAATATAAAGGGAGTAAAAAAACCTTATATCGCGTACGCTGCGGAAATTATTGACAATAGAGCAAAGTGATGTACTACAATTTTATAGAAAACATTAATATCTACAAAAATGTCCACGCTACCATTTATCTAACTATTACAGTGGTGTTACAATAACTACTTTTTCATGTTAAAATTGCAATAGTAATGCCGCCGGAACAAACTAGTCCACAGGCATAAAAAAAGATGCCGTTTTAGGAAGAGTCTACGATGTACATCCTTCTCAATCAAAGTATTTTTATCTTAGGATGTTGCTACATCACGTACGCGGTCCAACCTCATTCGAGTACTTAAAAATCGTTAACGGAGGTCTCAAAGATCTCAAAAAATCAAAGCAGCTTGCCGCGACAGAGGTTTACTACAAAACGATGACCGTTGGGAAAATACTCTGAGAGAAGCATCTCTTTCGCAATGTCCAGCACAAATGAGAGAGTTTTTTGTAATCATACTTTTATTTTGTCAGCCATCGGAACCATTGAAATTATGGAACAATTTCAAAGACGATTTATGTGAAGATATTAGACACAGAATTAAGCAGCAAAATCAAGACTTCGCCTTACCATACAGTGAGGACATTTATAACGAAGGTTTGATACAAATAGAAAATAAATTATTACAATTAAATGATAAAAGCTTAAGTGATTTTGGATTACCTTCTGTTCGTACAGAAAACAATGGCAAATCATTATAATACAAATGATTTGACCGCTTTTCTAATGAAAACCTGCCAAAATTAGTCCCAGATCAATGACATGCTTTTGAGACTATAGTTGATAGCGTAAATAATAACAAAAGAAAATATTTTTTTTTGGATGCGCCAGGTGGCACTGGAAAGACGTTTCTTGCAAATTTGATACCTGCTAATATAAGACTATCAGGAAAGATAGCAGTTGCTTCGTCAGGAATTGCTGTAACTCTCTTAAAGGATAAAAAAACTGCTCATTCGACTTTTAAACTTCCGCTATCCGTAAATCTTGAGCAACAATCTACATATTCTATCCGCTAAAATGGGCCTCTTGGTAAATTAATACAAGACGCCTTATTGATTATGTGGGATGAATGCACCATGAGCCATAGAGCACATATAGAGGCCGTGGACAGAACCGTAAAAGATCGTAGAAACTCTTCTGCTTTCATGGGCGGGATTACTTTTGTATTTGCTGAGGATTTCCGACAGACTCTTCCCGTCATTAACAGACGTACGCGAGCAGGCATCATCAAAGCATGCTTGAAATCGTCTCCCTTATGGACTTTGAAAATTTAAAATTACGGACGTGTGTGAGAGCTCATCTTCATGGAATCACAGATAGTGTTTTCCCACAACAACTACTAAAACTTGGGGAAGGAACTTTTCCACTCCAAATTTAAGCAGAAATTGTGACATCCTTCTGGATGAGTCTCTAGGCAAATAGTCCATAATTTAGAAATTTTAATAGGTGCAGTATACCCTGACATCGAGAATTTCCACGAAAATGACATTCATTGGTTGTGTTCTAGGGCAATAGTGTCACCGAGAAATGATACTGTCAACGAAATAATCAATCTGATTATTCAAAAAGTCCCCGGCGAAATAAAAAATTACAAATCGATCGACACCGTGATTAATATCGAAGACACAATCAGATTCACATGAATTTTTAAATTCACTAAATCCTTCTGGACTGCCACCACACGAATTGATGTTAAAAAATCGAAATTCCAATCATGCTTTCGATAAATTTAAGCCCCCCGAGCATGTACAATGGGACGACGCTGCTTATTAAGGAATTGAAGGACAATTTAAGTGTAGCGACCATAATGATGGCAGCTGGTCAACTAGCTCATACACCGAGGATACCGACGATCCCAACTGATCTGCCATCCCATTTCAACGGCTTCAATTTCCGGTAAAAACATCTTTCGCGTTAACTATTAACAATAGTATTAGTAGGGATCGACCTACGAAAATAATGTTTTACTCATGGCCAACTGTATGTTGGCCTATCGCGGGTCGGAGCTCCTGAACGACAATTTATTTTGCTGCCACAAAATAAAACAACAACGAATATCGTTTACAGGGAAGCTACGACCCAATAAATTAAATGGCTTATGTTTTGTAAATAAAGCTCTTTTTACAAACATTAACATAAAAATAAAATAATAAAATATTTTAAAAATAATAATAATAATAATTATAACAAAAAAATTCATTAAAATAATAATATCCAAACTTTCTTTATAATGTACTCTTTTTTAGTAACCCCCGACGCAAAAAGAAAGGTGTATGTGTGTGTGTTAAAATTTATAATTTTTGAAATATTTGTTAAATACAGTTGGCGGCAAACTTCTTGAAATTTTTTGGCGTAGTGGAGGAATGCGCAGAAGACAAAATTTGGGTCTCGCTGGTGGAATGGTAGATGCGCAAACTTGCCCCCACTACGCCGAAAAATTTCAAGATGTTTTCCGGCTACTGTACCTACCCATGCGAAGCCGGGGCGGGCCGCTAGTAAAATATATAATTTATTCGGCAAGAGCTTTCAAAAGTTCCTAAGAAAATGCGTCAGGTAAGATATCAAATGAAAGTATCCATTAAATGGAAACTTTTGGTCCAAGGAGAAGCGTGGATCTTTTACTTGGTGGGAAAACAACCAAACGCGAAGCAGAAAAGTAACGATTCATCAAACTAAAACTATTTACTAATGCTACGTGATCTGATATCCATTTTATCGAGATAAGTAACGTGGTTTTGTAAAATTAGTAACATCGAAGGTTTAAATTTATGTGTTTGTTTAGTCCTGGCCTAATGCAATACTTGAAATTGATTTGCAAATCACTTATTTAGAAAGTAGTAGTAGATATTGAGGTGTAATTTTTAGCTGATTCTGCCGTATTGATATGATTTAGAGAGGGTCGCTTATTTGGAAAGAGCACATGGAGCATTTTATTGAAGAGGAGATGATAAAGAAAGCGTACGATGTGTGAAAATTGGGGGCAACAGGAATGGAGGATATGTTAATAAGACCTGGTAAACCAGCAATTTGACGACAACCCAATTACAACATTCAAAAATCAGTCAGCGTTAATCAGAAACGTTAATGACGCATGAGTGTAGAACAATGCCAGAACAGAGAAACGTTTCATTTTATCTTCTCTGTATACTTAGTCTTACGTTATAGAAACAAACCTGAAATATTTTCTGTGGATGTAGGTAAGAAGGTTTGGATATTATGAGTTCGGGGGATTTTGGCAGATAACAGGTAATACAGGTACATTCCGATTAGAATTTCTACAGGGTATTTATCATTTTAATTAACTTTTATTGAAACGAATGAATTTTCATAATCGATATAAGTTTGATAGGGACGCTTAAGGCTCGAATAATCCGCATGAGGCGCAGATTACGCGAAGCAATGTGCAAAGCGACCTTTTCAATGGGATGTCAAGGAAAGTAGCGGGAGTTTCAAAACACTATGATACTATATTTTTTACCACATTTTATTATTACACACAATACACACATTACATCACACACACACACACACACCACCATCACACACAAACACCACCACACACATTTATTACCAAAAAACACAGTCAAAACTTACACTCTAAAACACTATTTCTAATTTTATAAATAATTTTAGCCTAAATACTGGCAGTCCGACCCCCACATAAGTTCGTCTTGTCCAACGCATCTCAGTCCATATTAAAAAAATCACATAAAAAAAACAAAAAACATGTGTCGCTGTTGGCGGCTCTCGTGGCCGCGAGGGGCCCGCGTCCCAAGTTGCGCGGCTCGCAGAAACTCACGGGGACCGCACGTGGTCCGAGTCGTGTCCATCCGCGGGAGCGCGTGGCGTCGGCCCGCCGGTCCCCGCCGAGGCCGAGCTGCAGGACAGCGTCAGGCCTTCCTCGGGAGCCTGCCGTGGTGAAGCGGAGAGAACACTGCAAGGCGCTTCCTCCTGGAGCGACACGGGTGGCGCTGACCCGCGTTCTCGGAAACATGTGGCGGCTGCTTAAGCACCCGCCGCCGGCGGGGCTGTCGCGGGCAGGAGCCCGGGCAACGCAAGCTGCTTCCCTCACCGCGGCCGAAACTGGACAAGAAGCGTGCTTGGGTACACAGCCCCAATCTCCTGTGTACGCGGCTTCCCACACGCCCGGGCTGGCACCCCTACCGACTCCTTGCGGCGCGAAATTTAAAATCAACTAAACGTATTTTAAAATAAAACTTATTTTCTAATTTAAAAAGGACGCGATGCGGAACGTCACATGTAGGTCGCGGACGCATCAAGCTACTATAATGATAGTTTAACTTTTTACAAAAATAGTAAGAAATATAGAGTAAAAAGAGCTAACTTTGATATTGCATACCTCCATAACTATTGATATTAGATCATGGTTACTTGAACATTTTCGACTCATAATCAAGGCAGAAATCTATAAATCAAAAATCTGTCTGTAAAATATTGTGGACTAGCTCTGTTACACATTGCACAAGGCTTATGTAAAATGATTTCGAAGAAGATGTAGATGAAAGACGTATTATAACTTCACCGGAAATCAAACCAGGAACTCTCGGTATGAGGAGCCAGTGTTACTATTCAACAAGGACCGCCATTGAATTGAAACTGTTAAAATTCCTTAATAAAATAATTTTAAAAAGACAATATTTTTGACCCTTATTCATTTATAGTTCTTATTTTATGCACAAAGATACTGATGCGTCCGCGACCTGCATGTGACGTTCCGCATCGCGTCCTTTGTAAATTAGAATATAAGTTTTATTTTAAAATAGATTTAGGTAATTTTAAATTTCGCGCGGCACCACGGGTTGCCACCCCGCACCGCCAGGGGTTGGTAGGGGGCCATTGCGGGTGGGGGAGGCTACCCCCCTCCCCGCATACACAGAGAGTTGAAGCCGGTGGGCCAAGAACGCCTTCTTGTTGAGTTTCGGCCGCGGTGAGGGAAGCAGCTTGCGTTGCCCGGGCTCCTGCCCGCGGCGGGCGCTCAAGCTGCCGCCGCATGTTTCCGAGAACGCGGATCAGCGCCACCCGCGTTGCTCGAGGAGGAAGCGCCCTGCAGCGCTCTGGATGGTTCCAGGCGACGGCCGCTTCACCACTATGGGCTCCGAGGAAGGCCTGACGTCTTCCTGCAGCTTGGCCCCGGCGGCGACCGGACCGGCGGGGCGACGCCGACGCCACGTGGATCCCGCGAGTTACCGAGACTCCGGCCAGATGCTTCCAGCCGGTCGTGGATCCCGCGACCGGACGCACCAAGCCTGAACCACGTGCGGGCTCCGCGAGTTCTGCGAGCCGGGCTTGGGATGCAGGCTTCTCGCGGCCACGTGAGCCGCCAACAGCGACATGTGTTTTGTGTTTTTTGTAATGTTTTTTTAATGTGGACTGAGATGTGAAAGGACAGGACGGACTTATGTGACGGTCGAACTGCTGGCGTTTAGGTTAGGATTAGTTATAAAGTTAGTAATAGTGCTTTAGAACGTAAGGTTTAACTGTTTTTTCTTTTGTAATAAAAATATAATAGTGCCAGTGTGTTTGAAATTCCCGCTCCACCTTCCTTGGCAAGGCATCTTATTGATAGACAAAGACAGATTAATTTAACCGCCCTATCAATACCATACAGATACCATAGAGCCCTGTACACATTGGGCCAACCTCGCATTAACCAACCTCGGCCAACCTCGCAAAATAGCTAACAGCGATCACACAGTACATGACTCATTGCTGCCTGTGAAGCACTTGAGATGGACGTAATCGCTGCCGCGACAATTTATTTGTTCTAAGCTATAACTAGAGAAATATTTCGAATATCGATCTATAATTTTACGAGCATATTCTCTGATAGTATATCTAAGATAAAATCAGAGGAAAAAATCAAAAAATTTCAACCTGTGAAGCAGAGTTATGCTGCTCTGTTTTGACGTATTTTTTTTCCTTCTCTTTTATTTATTTTTATTCTGTATAGTGATTTTTTTCTTTCTTTTCTTTTCTTTTTAATATAAATAAATAAATACTTATTCCTTAAGAACCAACATGTAAAAGTACTGTCGTTTTTGACGGGTCACAGCTAGTTGAATATAATAATTATTTCTAAAAAATATTTTTACTCTATGTACCTATAATTTATTATGTTGACTATTGTATCGCCTATTGTATAAAATTAATATTCCTAATTTTTATTTCTTTGAATTGTTTTATTTTCTCTGTTAATTCTATATTTTTATGTCTATCTTTATATTATTCTTGTTTATGTTTTCAAATAATTATTGATTTGTCTATTGTTTATCCATTTTGTGCAAATTTTATAGTAAATGCCTTTTAAAGCCGTGTATTTGTAAAATAAGAAATTATTTATTTATTAAGTATTTTCAATCGGTTTGACGAAACAAACTAAAAAAAATAGTGATAATTTTAGTTGTGGCTAAATGAAAGTTTTCAAAATAAATTATCTGAAAAATAAAAATCATTCATTGGTTTCATAATTAATTTCTGTCCATACTAATAATAATAATTAATTTAACTTGAATGTCTCTTCATGGTTTAACGATATTTTTTGACATGTATTTCGACGATCTTTGAAACACGAGAGACGTGCGCCCCATTTAGCGGACGTTGACGAGCTAAAAATGGCCGAGCGAAGCCATTGTCTTTTGATGTATGCTCGAAAAACCGACAACTAAGCCAAGCTCTGCCAACCTCCACCAGCCACCGCCAACCTGCGCCAAACTCACTTTTCTATGGTATTACTTTTTCTATTATCAATGACATTTTTGCGATGACAGTTGCTGTGTGTTCCCGGTACCTTCAAATTAGAAAATCTACTTTATTTAATGCTTGTATATTATGGAATCGAAATGTGTCCACTCATAAATGGAATATTCTTTTCTTTGGCACTGACGACTTTTCTTTATGCAGCTTAAAAGCGTTAACCAATGAACAGTTCGTATACCTTTTTTATATAAAACTTCAATATCCCAATAATATATCTAGTACATATAGTATTACATGTAGTTAGTATTATGACATTAACCATTTTTAAAACGTACACATTATATTTCAGTGCGGTTGGACATGTAGATAAATTAGAAATCGTTAGTAATACAACTGGAAAAGCTAATGCAATTGTAAAATATGCGAAACAAGAGAAATTAAAATTGCATTTATGGCCCTTACAACATCAACCGGAAGGTTTATTTCATCTCGGAATAGTCGTATCTTTTGGACATTTAATACCTGAAAGGGTTATAAAAAGTTTTCCTCTGTAAGTTGTGTAAATATATAATCCTCTGTAATTTCTCTGTAAGTTGTAAAATTGTGTATCAATTTGGTCTTTGAACAAAAATATAATTTTACTCGTCTTTGACTATTCGCATGTTAGAAAACACATCTCTAGCACTAAAGAGCACTTAAAATTGTGCTTTCAGTTAGTCATTATTTTGATAACGTTAGTCAACTTAATAAAAATATTTTTTTGAAAGGGGAATCCTGAATGTTCATGCAAGTCTATTGCCACGTTGGAGAGGAGCCGCCCCCATAATCCACACTTTACTAAATGGCGACACTAAAAGTGGAGTTACCGTTATGAGAATACAACCGAAGCATTTTGATGTAGGTAAGATTTTAATCTCAATTTATAAGGCCAAGTTTTGTCATCTTTGTTTATAGCAGGGTTCGAGGATATATATCCGCGGATATATATATCATTTTGCTTGATTTTTATTTTTGATATATATCCAAGAAAACTTTCTGCAGATGTTAATAAATGGCGCTAGTTTTATTAGAAAAAATGCTACAGTTTTTTTTATGTCTGCGGTCGTTACTAGATGGCGCTAGTTGTATTTTAAAAAGTGCTACGGTTATTTTTTAGTTTAATTTGTTTTGTATAATCCGTTTTTTATTTCACACAAAGAAACAAACACCCATAACTACATTAGAAAGAGCAACTTTTATAACTTATATATAATGATTGCATATATAAGCTTTTTTCAATATGCAATTCATTTATTTAATTAATAATAATTCATATACAAAATAAAAAATAAATTTCCTAATTATTTTGAGTTCGTATCAATCGACGTGTGCGAAAAAGGAGGGAAAAAAAGTTTGGATATATATCAAATTTTTTATATATATTGGATATACGAGGGCTGTTCAACAAGTATTTAGAATTTCCGCAGGTTACGTATATTCGATTCTCGATTTTGTTGTGGCGTTATGTTTGTACTTGTGTTTCTCACTTATACCGACAAGTTCGGCCATTTTGAATGTTCAGTTAATTTTTGTACTCATGTTTCTCACTTATGCCGACAAGTTTGGCCATTTTGAATGTTCAGTTAATTTTTGATTTTAGTTAGTTAATTTTTATTTTTGATTTTAGTTAATTTTTATTTCACACAAAGAAACAAACACCCATAACTACATTAGAAAGAGCAACTTTTATAACTTATATATAATAATTGCATATATAAGCTTTCTTCAGTATGCAATTCATTTATTTAATTAATAATAATTCATATACAAAATAAAAAAATTAATTTCCTAATTATTTTGAGTTCGTATCAATCGACGTGTGCGAAAAAAGAGAAAAAAAAGTTTGGATATATATCAAATTTTTGATATATTTGGATATACAAGGGCTGTTCAATAGCAAATTTAGAATTTCCGCAGGTTACGTATATTCGATTCTCGATTTTGTTGTGGCGTTATGTTTGTACTCGTGTTTTTCACTTATGACGACAAGTTCGGCCATTTTGAATGTTTAGTTAATTTTTGTACTCATGTTTCTCAGTTATGCCGACAAGTTTGGCCATTTTGAATGTTCAGTTAATTTTTGACAGCTGTTTTGCTTGTATCAAATTTTGTGTGAAAAACAAAATTAAGTACGCGGACGCATCCCGAATGTTGACTGTGGCATATGGTGAAGCTACCTTGGACCAAAGAAACGTTTATCGGTGGTACAAAATGTTCTCAGAGGGCCGAGAAGATGTGAACGACGAAGAGCGTGCCGGACGCCCGAGCACGTCAACATCAGACGAAAACATTGATGAAATTAAGAAAATAGTATTGGCCAATCGTTGAGTCACCGTTAGAGAAGTTGCTGAGGACCTAAACATATTGATTGGCTCGTGCCATTTGATTTTTACCAATGATTTGGGCATGAGACGGATTGCCGCGAAATGCGTACCGAAATTGCTCAATTTTGACCAAAACAGCATCGCATTAACATTGCTAAGGAGCTGTTGGACTCTGTCCGCGACGACCCAAATTTGATCCAGAGGGTCATAACTGGTGACGAATCATGAGCTTATGATTATGACGTGGAAATCAATCATCCCAATGGACACTGCCGCATGAGCCAAGACCGAAAAAGCGCTCCAAATTCGGTCGAATGTGAAGGTTTTACTGACAGTTTTCTTCGATTTCAGGGGCGTGGTGCATCATAAGTTCTTGCCACAGGATAGAACGGTCAATAAGGAATATTATCTGCAAGTTATGCACAATTTGCGCGAATAAATCTGCCGGAAACGCCCGGATTTTTGGAAGAACAAAAATTCGCTTTTGCACCATTGTTCACCGCTGTTCACACATCGTTGCTTGTGCACAAATTTTTGGCCAAAAACAACACACTTATAATGCCGCAGCCACCGTATTCCCCAGATCTGGCCCCCTGTGACTTTTTCTTGTTCCTGAAACTGAAGAGGCCCATATAAGGACGACGCTACGCTACGATTGAGGAGATAAAGGCGGCATCGAAGAAGGAGCTCAACAAGATCACAAAAAATGATTTTTTGAAGTGCTTCGAGGATTGGAAAAAACGTTGGCACATGTGTATAATATCTTTTAGGGATTACTTTGAAGGGGACAACATAGATATTCATTAATGTATAAATAATTTTTGAAAAAACACAAAATTCGCGGTGCTTGTTGAACAGACCATGTATATCAAAAAATCCGATTTTTTGTTTTTTATTATAAAAATCAGATTTTTTCGAACCCTGGTTTATCTTTCATTTAAAGCATAGATCTTTAAATTTTCCACCAATCAAACAACCCGTTTTCATAAAAATCTATGCTATAAATGAACTATTACTATAAACCAAGTTAATAAAACAGGCCCTAAAGCTATTATGTATGTCTAATCATTGGAGCATTAGATATTTCTTTTACTTATTATTATTTTTAGTTCTGGGGAATCCCCGCGTTCCATAATTTCATTCCGAACATGGAATACGTGTCACATCAATATTCTTACTATTCTCAAACTATGATTAATAGAGTTCCATGTGTTTATGATTTTAATTTCAAAACAAAAAGGAAAATAGTGCCATGGTCTCAGAAAATACTAACAAAAAGTATTAATTTGGGCAGACAGTATGCAGTTGCATATCCAAAACGTTTTGCTTGTTTGTGTTTCTATATTAACTATAAAAATTGATTAAACAGATAACCGGGGTCAGTGTGAGTGCTTCACCTTACCTTATCAATAAGTAGGTCCAAAATAAAAATTATAGGTAAACATTTGCACAGTCTGCCTGGCAAGCACCAGTTAGCTTTATGAAATATATATTTAAAGAAGTTTTATTTATTTGTAAGACGTATAAATCAAAATATCTTTATTTTGAATTCATCTTGCCAAACAAGTATCATTAAAATAAATTTCATTTTTTCAAAAAATACCAGTTGGCCCTGTTAAAAGTTCCAACAGCGGAATATTGTGCATGATAAAATGTGTGAAAATGGACAGTGCCAGTGTGGTGTGCCAGGACAAAAATCATAGCCTTCTATCCTCTGCCTACCCCTCTGGATAACAATATTAAGTTACACACTAGAATGCCACCAGTATAAATTGGCGTGTGATCCCTGTCGCGAAAGAGAAGTTGCCCGTGTGTAAATTTATTACACAATACATAATATACAGAGTGTCCGGTACATTGACAGATATATTTTATGATATTATAATAGAAATTTGGTCAGGCAACACTAATGAAACAAACCAGTAATGGCGGCCGCTCTATCTAGAGTCCTGTCAGACGGTAATATTGGTCCATTATTTGCTTTTTCAGTTTCGCAAAACTTTAAAACTACATTGGCAATTGTTCTTGCAAGGTGTTGTAAGACTGTTTTGGACATAATTCAGTGTATATTGGAAATCAAAATGTCACAGTTCGCGAGCAAATACGAGATTGAACTGAATGACAGGGCGAGGGGTTACCACCGGGTGCGGGCGGGGCGGGTTTTAGTTCCAAAGTCGCCGCACACCAATTTACGTTGGTCAAGCTCTAGCCGTACGCTCGTGAAAAATCACATACATAATTTAAATAATATTTATGCATAATAAAAAACCAGTCGAATGTAGGGGGCGTAAATTAGTGATTCACGTCATAGGTAAGCCGCGAACTATTCATTTATTTAATTTAACTTCCAGTGAAAACCTATAATTGGCTTTTTTTGTTTTGTTTATTATTCTTTGTATTTAATTAATTATCGTTAGCCTGTTGGTTTTCCAAACAAATAAAATAAAACATATGTACTGTTAATTTGACATAGGGTGTTAGATGTTTGCTTTTCACGGACGATATGAAACTCTATAGGGTAATTGAAACAGTCCAGGACTACAAACTTTTGCAGTGTGCACTGGACACTTTACAGAAATGGAGTGAAGTCAATAACCTATCTTTAAATGTCCCCAAATGTCAAGTGATGAGATTTTCCCGCACCCGAATAGTAGTACTCTATGATTACAAAATTGATGGAAAAGTTTTGAGCGTGGTAGATAAAATTAGAGATCTAAGCGTAATTGTTGACAAAAAGTTTTCTTTAGTCCCCCATATCAACTCAACAGTTGATAGAGGATTAAGAACTTTAAGTTTCTTACTTAGGTTAAGCAAAGATTTCAAGAAAATTTAAACTTTCATTTTATTATTTAAGACCCTGATTCGACTAATACTAGAATTTAATACAGTTTTATGGAGCCTTCATTATACAGTTCACATGAGTAATATAGAGAAAGTCTAAAATAAGTTTCTTAGATTCATCAATTATAAACTTAACATACCTTCAAGTAATATCGATTACAATATTCTTAGATCTTTTAGCAGTCTTGATAAACTAGAGACTAGAAGAATAGTGACGGACTTTCTCTTTTTACACAAACTAATAAATGGTATTATCGACTGTCCTCAACTACTAGAATGTATCTACTTGTGTGTTCCATCTCGCATAACTAGAAGTCATGCAGGTTTTGCTGTGAAAACTGCAGCCACTAACTACATCTTTAATTCCCCACTGCAAAGGCTTCCTAGACTAGCAAACAGATACGAGCAACTGGACGTCTGCCAATAACTGTATATTATTCAAACATATATTAAAGGTGTATTGAAAGATTACTCGTATTTGTCGAATTGGACTTAAATAATTGATTTGTATTTGTATATATATTTTTTATCATAATATTACTTTCAATGCTTGTGCTATATCTTTTCACTCTACATTAATACTTTTTTTTGTTTTTAAATTTCTATTATATTATGTTTTTTTATGCTTCTGCTTTTTATATACATACTTGCTTTTTACTTTACATTATATTTATCTTTATATATTTGTATCTATATTTTAAGTATTTTCTTTTCTCTTTTTTTTTTTTTTTTAAAAAAATAGAGATGCGAACACGGAATATGTGTCACATCAATATTCTTACTATTTTTAAACTAAGCTAAACGCTTGTGCTATGAAAATAGGACTAACTTGCTAGTCTGGGCTGAGATTCGAACCCGCGACCTTTGGATCACGAGGCGAGTGTCCTAACCACAAGACCAACAAGCTACTCTTTATCTCTTTATCTCATTATTATGTTTACATGTTATTGTTTTTTTCTTTAAACTATCTATATATGTTTTCTGATTATGTACACTTACCTATCTATTGTAAAAGCCCTATAGGGCGTTAATTAATAAGTAAATAAAAATAAAAAATTAATCTATACTAATATTATAAAGAGGAAAGATTTGATTGTTTGTTTGCATTGAATAGGCTTCGAAACTATTGGACAGATTTGAAAAATTCTTTGACATTTAGAATCCTACATTATCCCTGATGAACATAGGCTATAGAATATTTTCAAAAAAGTTAGGGATCCGTATGAAAACTTCGATAATGTAACCCAATGTGTCAAAAAAAACAAAAAAAAACCTTTTATCGCGTACGCTGCGGAAATTATTGACAATAGAGCAAAGTGATATACTACAGTTTTATAGAGGACATTAATATATACAAAAAAAGTCCGTAATACCATATGTCTAACTATTACAGTTATGTTACAATAACTACTTTTTGATGCCGCTTTAGGAAGAGTCTACGGTGTACACCCTTCTCAATCAGAGTGTTTTTATCTTAGGATATTGCTACATCACGTACGCGGTCCAAGCTCATTTGAGTACTTAAAGATCGTTAACGGAGTTCTCAAAGAGACCTATCAAGCAGATTGCCATGACAGAGGTTTGCAAAAAAATTCATTAAAATAATAATATCCAAAGTTTCTTTATAATGTACTCTTTTTTAGTAACCCCCGAAGCAAAAATAAGAGTGTATGTGGGTGTGTGGGTGTTATTTTACAAATTTATAATTTTTGACATTTTTGTTAAATACCCGTGCGAAGCCGGGCGGCGGCCAGCTAGTCTAAAATATATATAGTATATTTTTGGCAGGTCCCGAAGAACCGACGGTGGCTATGCGTCTGGTCATCGGGCTGCTGTTTCGAGTTCAGGTCCCTCTCTAGCCGTGATTTTTTTTGTTTCCTTCAATTTCATTTTGTTGCCGTGAATTTCAGGAAGTTAAGATTAAGAGCAGGGCTTATCTAAGACGTGAACCATTAATTTAAGAATGTTTTTGTTTGCCGACAATCTCGACACATAATCGTCAATGATTAATGTAGATTTTTACAACTCAATACTTTGAGCGTCATTAATGTATAATTTTTCTTTATTTTAGTTTTTAAGTAAAACTTTTACCTTGCGTACGTGAATACACAAACAATTTTTTTTTTCAATATTAATTTATTACTTATCTTTTGTAAAACATTAGATCTATCATTAATATAACTTATATTGAATGTCATAAATTCATTCGCTTTAACACAAATTAAATAAAACGATCAAAACATTACAAAAAAAATATTTCTATTAAATTTCTGCAGACACAATAAGTTACTAACTAACTTACCTTCACAGTGCTTAGCTGTTGAGGTAGGCAAAAGAGATAGTGGCACACTTTTCTGTCCTGACACGCAATACTCGCCTTATCCATATTTGTACATCTTATGCATGCTTGTCGATTGTTGAGGACCATCTTCCATTTTCTGGACACTACTTAAGGTACATATTAAACTATTAGAAAATTTTTTTTAGAAAAGTGGCCATGTCATGTCTATTTCCATGGGGCTCCTCCTCCGCAACTGACATGCAATTTCCCGGATGCGCATTCGTTCGAGATAGAAAAGTTCACGTACTTAATTAGAAATAAAATTTCTACAATTAGCGTACAGATTTTTTAATCAGTCAAAACCATTTGGTAAAAACAACCATTTAAAAAAAAATTGATTAAGGAATAGACGTGACGCAGTCCTTTTGTTTTTTAAAAAAATAAAAGTTTAATATGAAACTCAATAATGCCAGTAAAAAAAA
This sequence comes from Agrypnia vestita, assembly GCA_016648135.1. Taxonomy (NCBI): domain Eukaryota; kingdom Metazoa; phylum Arthropoda; class Insecta; order Trichoptera; family Phryganeidae; genus Agrypnia; species Agrypnia vestita. The sequence goes on from JADDOH010001448.1 coordinate 20,339, forward strand.
ATTAATCATCTTTCTAAAAAAAATTTTACCTAAATTTTATTCTTCCAGGATGGTGCAACCCCTTAATGTGAGGAGTGTTTCATATTATTCAATATTTATTTATATGAAGTGTAGATTTGATGAATTTCTTTTAAATGTTGATTGGAAAATATTCAGTGTTTGTTTTCTTATGTAGTTTTTTTTATACTATAAATAATGGAGTTCTTAGAATGTGTGAATAAACATTCCAAATATGTAAATCATCATTAATTTCAGGAGACATAGTGGCCCAAAGAGAAATTGAGATAAATGATGATATTCTGCAGCCGGAACTTCACAATACCTTAGCCAGTGTAGGTGCTGAAGTCCTCGTGCAATGCTTGCATCAACTGCCGGATTGCCTCAATAACGCTAAACCTCAGCAAAACACAAATGTTACATATGGTAAAGATTATTTACTCGGGTTTTCACACTCCTATCAAACCCCATATCTTACATCACTATCTCCGGGAGTACATATACATGAATGTTATTTAATTTTTGAAATTTGCAAAGACGTAACATCCAAAGGACAATGAAGAACTAGTATTTCATAATTCATTTGCACATTGTCTTTGCATTTTATATGTATATCAGACGAAACTAAGTATATTTTCTAAAATTAGAAACCAAGAATAAAATTTTTAAATAAGTTAATAAATATATATGTTAATTAATTTTTGAAACTTGCAAAGACGTAACATCGAAAGGACAATGCAGAACTAGTATTTAGTAATTTATTCACATAGGCTTTGCATTTTATATTTATGTATATCCGATGAAACGAAGTATATTTTCTATAATTCGAAACCAAGTATATAAGTATAAGGCTATATTAAAGAATATGGTCACAATAACCTACCCTTTTGCCAGTAAGTATCCATGGTATATATAGTTGTGTCCTGATTTCAAAATAAAACAGAATTGACGCGCAAGCAAGTATTAATAGAGATATTACACTTTAAAGTTTCCATAATTTCATCATACACTTTGGCATTTGAGAGGCTTTATCTAAGGACTAATTGTAAATCATAGACAAGATTTATTTGACGAGAATTTTATTTATAGATAATACCAAATGTTCATACAAATTACAGACAATAGAAACGTTATGTATACTGAATGTAGGAACTCTGGATTTGTTGCTTAATATTTTTTTTCTTGTTTATGGTTTGCGCTTTGTCCTTAAATAAAGTGACTCATGTGTCAAAATGTATGGTGAAATTTCAAAACTTTAATATCTCTTAATACCTACTTATGCGTCAATTCTGTTTTATTTTGAAGTCAAGACAACTACATATACATATAGAAGATATTTATTTACTTTCAGAAGGATCGGTTATGGTGACCCTATTCTTTAGCACTCCCGTTCCGGAGCGGGGCACCACTTAACCCCAAAAGCTTTATTTTTAAAACTATTTAATGTATTTAATAATCAATGATATTGAGCTAGTATTCTTTGTAATCCTCATAAATATCCCAAAGAATATAACACCGAAAGAAAATGGAATTATATAATGTGTAGTAAGAT
>JADDOH010001449.1:0-79998 GCA_016648135.1 Agrypnia vestita
TCGGGATTGCTAAACTACTTCTTTATTACGGGGAGTAGATTATTGTAGTAAGACGTGCTATTTTAATAACTTGCGGCGAACGCGTTTTGAGAGAGGAAGTGTGGATAAAACGGACCAATTTTGGATGGGGGAAGAGTGTACAATGGTATAACGTGTTGATGAACACTTACATGGGGACGAAATTCTAACATGAAATCAAATTCTTTCAGAACGGGGGAAGCATGGCTATAAGCAGGATTGCTTATACAATGTTGAAGATTTTAAGATCTAGTTGAATAACGGGCGCGATCGTATGAGGCGTTCAAGTTACTTTCGATTGATTGTGGGTATTTGAGCCTTACTTGCTGTTTAAATGATGTAGATACGGATCTTTGGTTTCTTATTAACTTTCTATCATGCCTGCGCGTAGGACTTAGTCAATTTAGCTAATACGTCTTACCATAGCTACTTGCAACACCTGGTTCGCGGATGAATTTTCTAAGGGTATACCAAATGATGCCAAACGAAGGAACGAAGGGGTCTAATAGCTACCTATGTTTGTGGCGACGCGTTCCTGCTCATGCGATCGTACCGCGCCGCCCCAGGGGGAAGCTGTAACGATATTGGCCTATTCAAATAGACATTGCTGAAAAATTATACGAAAATATCTATCTGCTAAAGTTATAATAAAGAGAAGCTTCACAAACCGTTAAATACTCTATAATTAAATATTTGCCGGATAGGTAGGTGCGGACGAGCTTTATTATCTCTGCACGCGGGCGTGTAAAGCAGGCTTTATGTTATTTTGTTTAACGAGATTGTCCAATCACAGACGCGGGCCGTGAGCACCGAATCTAGCCTATCAGGAACGTGGATTCGCGGAACGAATTCGACGAATCAGCGGCTTTCTGAGTTAGACTTTGACTTTTACACGCGAGTTGGAATCAAAGATGGCGCGAGATAGGGACGATTGTTAGGCGTTACAAATTGGAAAGGGGCACTTGAGTTTTCAGCTTGAAGGTCGGCGGAGGCTTTGTCGAGGAGAGTCCGAAGTAAGGAAGATAATTTGCTGGAATCGAGGAAAAAGCCAGAGGTTGATAATAATTCAAAGAGAATTGGAACAGTGAACAGCTAAGCATTTTCAATATTATTTATTTCTATTGCCTTTTTCGTGTATTCAATTTAGAACTTTCTGGATCGTAACAATTATTGATACATGCTGTGGATTGCTTTGTTACGTATTTTGGGCCTAGGGATAATTATTACTATACGCGCTTCGGATTTAATGTACAAGAAATCGTACTGTTGCTACGGTGATAATTCCAGCGGGGAATTATTGCATAACGCTGATGAAATATGTAATTCTGTCGCTGTTCATATGAAAAATCATTTAAATTTGATATTCATATATTACCAAAGATATAAAGGCTTTAAAATGGAATACTTTACTGACGAAGAGTGTTTCGTGTTTGTTTGTGGGTTTTAAAATTCAGTATAATTATGCATATTCAATGTCGCGAGGTTCAGAATGTGCGAGAGGTTCTTCAGGGCGGATGTATTCTTATGCAAAAGAATGCTTTGTTATCTATACTGGCGATTGAATACACAGAATTCTATATGATCTGTATTATTTTGGGGATAATACGGAATTTAATTATGTGTTTTGATATCACGATTGCTTGTGTGATATTGGTTCAAATCGTACGAGGATTTCTTCCTGTTATTACCGCCACCTAGCGGGAATCAAGAAAGGGTTTGAGCCTTCGCTAAGGATTGGTCTATAGTAAGCGGCAGTACGTGGCGCGTTTCATTTGAGTGTAATAAGTTTGATTTAAAATTACTTTATATCTTGAATTACAAAGGAAATTTAAGTTCATTTTTTCTTATAAAACCGGCCCATATATGAAATTGTCAATTTTATTTTGGAAATATACGTTACTGACACCTGATGGAAAATTTAGGAAACATTTTGAGTCTCCGCTAACGAGAATAGCAATAGGGGGCGCAATATATATATTCTCTTAGTAACGAATAATTAAAATTGGACTTCTTTGGTTTTTATATATTCCTTTGTTTCGCTTCATTGCAACGCTAATTGAAATTGTTTTATCTTCATTAATATATATATTATGTTATATTATACGTTGATACGGCATATTTATAGACGGAGTAAACATAAACATCAGCTTATTTGACTACAGAGAGGAAGAGTTTGTTCACAAAGGGCATTAGATATTATCAATTTCGTATGCGATCCCAAGATGTTAGAAATATTTTAGTTAATATAATTTCTTTGAATATTTGCTGCGGAATAATATTTTATAAGAAGTTCATAACTACTTGTCAACGGACGATCTTATAAACATAGTGTATATTGCACAATATATTGAAATCAAAAATCTACGTATTTCCTAGGTGGCGGAACTCAAACATACCTGTAATTATAATTACCTTTCGATATATTGCTACGCCTTTTAATCGGTTAACCCAGCTTGGGCGAAGTGGGAAGATTAGGTCCCACACGTCAGGGCTAATAATGGGCTTCTTTTGCTTTTATTGTTTTCTGTATTCGTTATTATTTATTAGGTGGAAACGTGAGAAGATGTTTTATTTTATTCATTCAATAAACATAATATCATATTTTACGAGTCACGATAATTATTTATATGACAAATTGTTTAATTTTATTCATTCAATATAAATAATTTCATATTTTTACGAGTCATCATAGTTATTTACTTATATGACAGATTGTTTTGTTTTATTCATTTAATATAAGTAATATCATATTTTTTACGCGTCACCGTAGTTATTTATCTATATGATTTTATTATTATTAGTGATGCAACGAATACTAATTTCACGAATTCGAGTATCAAGCCTACTATTCGGTGAATACGAATGCGAATGTTTCCACCAGGTGGCGGGACTCAAACATACTTGTAATTATAATTACATTTTGATATATTGCTACGCCTTTTAATCGGTTAATGGATAGTACATGTGTAATGTTTACGCCTGCATGTGATATCACTATACAGCGTAGATGAACTATATTTAAGGGGTTTATGTCCTGCATGTGCTCGGCGTAGAGGGAATAGTCACATTGTTTTATTCATTCAATATTAGATATTTGAAATGTTTCTACAACATTTTCCATTATTGTGGGCAGTTCGCGGTTTGATCAGGGGTAGTTAACCTTCGGTCTTCCGTAACCGTGATAGTTTTTCATATGACATTGTTTTATTCATTCAATATTAGATATTTGAAATGTTTTCTAGAACATTATTCACTATTGTGGGCAGTTCGCGGTGTGTTCAGGGGTAGTTAACCTTCGGTCTTCCGTGATCACGTTATTTACTAATATGACAGATTGTTTTGTTTTGTTCGTTTAATATAAGTAATATCATATATTTTTATGAGTTACCGTAATTATTTATCTATATGATTTTATTATCGAGAGTGATGCAACGAATACTACCTTCATGAATACGAATATCAGGCCTACTATTCGGTGAATACGAATGCGAATATTTCCACCAAGGTGGGGGAACTTGAACATACTTGTAAATATAATAACCTTGATGCAACGAATACTACCTTCATGAATACGAATATCAGGCCTACTATTCGGTGAATACGAATGCGAATATTTCCACCAATGTGGGGGAGAACGCAAGCATACTTGTAATTGTATTGTTTATGTCTGCTTGTGATATCACTATACGGCGTAGATGAACTAGTTTTAAGGGGTTTATGTCCTGTATGTGCTTGGCGTAGAGGGAATAGTCTTCTTGTTTCTAGGATCCTATACAGGTTTACAGGTGCTGATATTGAAATATATATACAAGGAAAACACTATTTTGGGAACCATTAACTGGATGGAAGATATTGAAGCACACATACACACAAGGAGGACGTTATGTTAAATACATGACTGGAAAGTTGTTATTGGAAAACACAGGCGTCCAGTCGGCGGGACGCAAGCATATTTGTAATTATATTGGTCATGTCTGCATGTGATATCATTGTACGGCGTAGATGAACTAGTTTTAAGGGGTTTATGTCCTGTATGTGCTCGGCGTAGAGGGAATAGTTTTCTTGTTTCTAGGATCTAATACAGTTTTACAGGTGCTGATATTGAAATATATATATATATACAAGGAAAACACTATTTTGGGAATCACTAACTGGATGACAGATACTGCAGCACACATACACACAAGGAGGACGTTATGTTAAATACATGACTGGAAAGTTGTTATTGGAATACACAGGCGCCACTAGAAGATATGGGCAGTTTGCAGAGAACTTCAACTTCTGTCAGTTAAGGACCTTTTACTATTACTATTCTTTCGCCTTTTTGCATAACCGTGGATGAACTAGATTGAAGGGGTTTATGTTCTGTATGTGCTCGGCGTAGAGGGAATAGTTTTCTTGTTTCTAGGATCTAATACAGTTTTACAGGCGCTGATATTAAAATATATATACAAGGGAAATAAGGGCTACACAGGCGCTGGTAATTGCCCAATTTTGGAGAGGACCCGTTATATTACTTCGGATCTGGATGCCATCTCAGAAGCAGACCAACTACAGAACTAAGATAAGAACCTTTAATATTATTTATTCCTGATGTTTTCTTATGTGTAACAAATGGAATGTTCGTGCTATATAATTTGTCATTGTCACATGGTCACTATTCATTTCATTACGTGGGTTCAGAGTTCGACGGTAACGGACGCGGAAACAAATTAGTACTGATGTCGGGACGTAACGTCGGGATTATATCTTAATTATCTTTAGGATAGAAGCGAGGTCATCATACGTGCATTCTGCATTTCAAACGTTTTACTAACATATATAAATACATATTATTGCGTTTTACAAATTGAATAGGTTCGCGGAAAATAGGTATTTCGCCCGGTTGTGCAATATTAACTTCCAACGTAGCATAATGAGATCTTATTACCGGCGCTAGACTCTTAAGGTTAGGCACGCGGGGATTATAAATGGGATAATGAACGAGAACCGAATGGGGAAGTTCGTCTCTTCATGGTCGGGAGGCGAGGAGTCGTACGTCTTTCACGCCCCGTGATCTTGGGAGGCTGAATTTCGATTGTGGAAAAAGATGAAGTTGGATCTACTCGCGTGGCAAGACAGGGTCGAATGTCGGAGCGCGCGTTCTCGGCTATGGAGTCTGATTAGATTGGAGAGACACCTTAGGTCAGGGACTAGGTAGGGCCATCTTAACTGTATCTACCCGGTTGTGACTGGGTTTTAAAGCCAAGAATTACAGGATGGTCTGAAGGTCTTGATGCGGTTACCCCTTTAACATCTAAGGGGAAGAACCTCTCACGTCTTTTCAGTCCCCTTGGTGCGACGAGCTCGGGCTCTGGTTATGAATGTATGTGAATGTAATAACTCCGTACTCAAGGACGAGATAGGACGTTCCTCATGAACGAGAAATTATAAGATGCAGGTAGCAGTTCGACAATCAATACTTATGCTCGGGACCGCTTTAATGAACGAGATCTGTCAGCAGTTTAACAATCAACTTTATGATCGGGACCGCATTCAGGAGCACGATGGCATTACTAACATCATCATTCTCATCATTCACCACCTTTTCTAACTTGCTGTATACAGAGACCTTCGGGGTTCTCCCTTCCCGGCCAGCGAGAAACATATCAGGAACTTCACAATCAACTGTAATAATCATGCTGTTTTACCATCATTTAATATCTCTAGTCAATAAGACTACACCGTGGGATCAATCACATCAACTATATTTGGCGATGCTAACATGGCTCTGACTGACGCGCTCAAGGGAGAGTCTTTTCCAGTCACCCAGTTAGTTCATTCAGCCCTTTAATCAGCAGTAAACATCATAATAATCCGGCTCATGTAGCCGCAACGTGGGATCCTCATCATAATACACCAGTCAATTTGACTGCCCCGCGGGATAATATACAAACCTTAATATCAGACGCGGGATTTCTTCCTGATATGTTTGTCGCCGGGAAGCGAGGACTTCGGGGGATTCCAGCAGGAGCAATAGAGTCTCGGCTTGATCTTGGTCTGCAGCTTAGTGTGGGAGGTTATGTCTAAACAGGAGTTAACCACCGGATGCGGCGATGCTCTGGGGCCGCATCCCCCTCCCCCCTACAGGGGGGGGGGGCATCTAGAATCCACGTTTGAACAGAAGTGGTTAGACACTTCTTAAATTTCACTTACAAATCTGTATCTTCCATTCCCTTAGAATCTCGGGCTGCGATAATGTCAGACAAAGCTTGCCCTGAGCCTCTGTTGCGCCTAGTTGTTGTGAATATATATATGTTTGTCTTCCCCTACTATGTACTATGAACAGATTGAGCAGATTGGACAACGTGAGACGCGCTATCGGTAGGTTTCTTACTTGTGTTTTGAATATAACGTATGCTATTATATCTTGTAAATCTGTCATAAATGGGTGCCGCATGTGGTTGTGCTGACACTGTTCTAAGCTGCTATTATGAGATGTTGATAATCAATGCGGGCGGAATCTTTAGCGTATGCCGTTAACTTGGCAACGATTGTATTGTTTTATATTACAGTATTTTAACCCCGATGGTATTATAGTTATGGCGGTTCAATGTAAGGGAGTTTTGCTACTAGCGTTTATTCCTAGGCTACGCCGCATATAATTGGCTTTTAGGCCAACTCCGGACGTGGACGATATCGGCTATCTCTCATATAGGCGAAACTGTAGAATTCTAGAGCGGTTTCTAGAAGGACGAGTACGGATTAGTTACGTGCGTTTGTTATTTCTATAGTTAGGTAAGAATTCGTTCTATATTAGTCTAGTCGCGTTAATAAGAATACGAATTTCACCACGTATCAAAAGAATTTTGGATAGCTACGGACACAACGGAGGGGGAATTTTCCTAGCCACTAGATAGATCACGACTGGCCAAATTTTGAAAATATAAATTCTTAACAAAAAAAAATAAATATTAGCTTTCATGTAAATATACTTCCGAAGTTCTAAGTTCGACTTAAGTTTTCATCTAGTAGCTTAAAGCATAATGTGTGTGCTTAAAAGTCACAAAAGTCGTAATAAAGCTCAATTCGGTAGCTTAAAGTCTCAAGCTTTGGGCTTTTCGTAAAACTTATGTTATTAAACTTTATAGTTAGGTATTTAGCTTAGGTGTGAAGGTGGATACGTTACAATATTACCTTCATAAGGCAATCCCAATTGATATTACCCTCATAAGGCAAAACGCGTCTCAAGCAAATTATACGTGAATGACGGTAAATTTAATTTCGATTGTGTTGCATATTTTATATTGTTCAAGCAGAAAAAATATCTTAGTGAAATCAAATTAAATATTTATATAAAATTCCCTCTTTATAATTATCTCCTTAAGACTATTTTTTTTTCTTTTAGTATTTTTTTAATAAGATATGAGTGAGCTCAAAACCTTTGAAATAAAATATTACTAAAATAGAGTTGTAGTGAAAGGACATCATATATCTGAACATCACCCACCTGGCCGGCCGTCTACTTTCTGCCAGTACTGTCTTCAAAAAGAACTAAAAATGGTCACCGTGCCGTGAAAAGTTTTCGGGCTACTGGTTTTATTGATGTGTATATTATGCAGGTCATTTCACGGGTCCACCTATCACGTAGGTCATGACCCACGTATTTGATTATTATATTAGTAATCCTATAAAATCTCATCAAACCTTGCTTCGGCCCAGATCAGGAATGCTTTTGAATTTTATAATTACCTCCCGTGCATTTTCAAATTAATCAATCCAATATTCGATGACTATTTAAATTAAATCCAAATAATTTCAACATTCAGACAGGTGCAAACGGTTTCTAACCCTTTCAATTTCCCAAAAATGCTAGAACTTTTTGTATAAAATCTAACGATGCAGCATTTAAACATTTTTTTGTGCATAATTTACTAGTTGTATCGCAACCACTTAAAAATGTAATGCTGGTAAAATACGACAAAATATTTTCGCCAAGAGATTGAGCAGCCAAATGGCATCCTGAAAAATGTTTCTTCTTATAAGAACAGTGGAACCATAGACCTACCTGATCTTGCTAAATCTGGAGTAAACACTCCAGAAATAAATACCCAGAATGAAAACATTTGTATCAGAGCTGAGCATTATAATAAGGGCACATTGACTCTTACTGCATGAAAGATATGACAAAACATCCTTGAATCTGCTTCTAACTGGTTGAAATTTAATTCAAATACCTCAGAAAATGAAGAACCCTGTTATTTGAAACATTTTGTTGGATCATCAAACCCTCCACAAATATACATTTCACAGACTTCCTTTACTTGTGCATATTTAGGAATAGAAGTACAGAGACATCGAACAAGTTGTAATGCTTAGAATTTGTTAGAATTCTTGTATGATCGCTTGAAATTATGATGTTTTTAATGATTTGACCGTTATTCCGTAAGGTTGATTGCAGAGATTTTATCAAAATATTATCATTTCTATCAAATACAATTTCTACTCTTTTTATATTTGGCTGCAAGAAAAGATTCATGATTCTTTGGAAGAATTCCACAGCAAAATCACCAACGGTTTTAATTTATTTAATTGAATTTGGTGAACAACCGCTATGCCATCTACAATATAATTTTTTGGAGCATTTAAATCTATAACATCTTGTCGAGATTTGGTAGTACATTGATGGTTATTTTCGATTTCAAGAGTGAGTTTTGATTTCAAAGATTTTCTATAAGATCCTTTTGCATCAAAAAGATACTTGCAACTTGCAGTAGTCTAATATTTTATAAGATGTTAAACATTTTGTACTAAATTCACGTTGATTAGCCAACATAAATGTTCGTTGAAAATGACATATCTGTTACGTCTTGCAACTTCTTGTTGGAAGTACTTTTTTTTCTTTTGCATGAGTATTTTCAAAATTGTAAAATGTATTTCTTTTTATATGATCGGATAACTTTTTAATTTTCTGCACAAAACGTTCATTTTTAATGTAGTTAATAGAGTCTCTCCATTTTCTACAATATTAAGTAAACATTGTGAATAAGATATATCAGCTACTTCACTGGTGTAAATATTTCGAAGCACGCACTCCTCACCATCTTTGTAAGGAATACAAGCATTAAATGATGATATTTTCAATATCCGGTTCGTCTTTATTAATCCTGGATTGCGTCCATTCATGATGGTGATTGATGTAAATTGTACAGTCCGATTGTAAATCCAGATATGAACAAAGAGCCTCATGAATGCTGTTTTTGAACGGATAAAAAAGCATCCATCTCTGCATCGCGTCTTTATTTTTAGTTATACCAATCCAGCCTCCAGTAGATCGATTCTGAGACTGCCCTAGTGCGGTTTTAAAGACGGGGCTCACCGCATTATATGTACCTTCCTTTCGTTTTATTTCTTAATGATCGACGAATATTTTTGTTCTACCTGCTATATCTGCATCACCTGGTTCTGCAATGGAAATAGACATATCTGGCTGTTTATGCAATTCTATTTCTCAGTCGTCTTTTTTTTCTTCACTTACATAACTCGCCATACAACATCGAAAAATTCTAGAACTCTGGATTATATTGCAACTTTTTACTAACGTCATCTTTTATTCGATCTGCTTTTTGAATACTTATAAATGATTGTGATTTCGGTTCCTTAACCAAGTCACCTGCTTTATCACGAAACAAACACGTAGCTCGTTCGATCTTTTTCTTTTCACATTTGTCACTTGTGGCGACATTGCTCACCTATTTTAATAAAACAGTTAATAATTTATCACTGAAAAACGACAAAACTCAAATTTTATTTTATAAACACGAAAAAATATAGCGTTACTCCCAATGGTTTTGATCCTGCTGTTGTAGAAAAACATTAAACGGCTAGGTACGCTATAAGCTCTGACGCTTGGGGGTGAGCTATTTAATTAGGGTAAAAGGGAGAGGGACCAATAAAGCTGATGACAACATCCAGTTTTTGTTATTTGGAGTCTTGAGTATTGCCGGTCCTAATATTTTGCGTACTCAAGTACCTCCGGCGCCTGGACTAAATCTAATTTTGTCGATATATCTCTTATAATAATAATATTTATTCCAGCTGAACCAGGTTGTAAGTTGGTGTGGAGACCTGGTTATAAAGAAATATTCAGATAGACAAAACTTTATTTTGCCCTCATGTAAAGTTAGAAATAATCACTAACGCCTATTTGCCTGTCTACCCTCTAATAATATATATTTTTTAGGTATTTCATTAAATGTACTTAATATAATTGATTATTACTTAATATAAAAAAAAATTAAGCCTGTCTTTTAATTTTGTGTAAAATAACAAATAATAATAATCACAATGAATTACAAAAATACAGTTGTCAAAAAAATTTGGTAAAAATTATTTTCAAGCAACGCCAAAGGTGAAACTGGGTTACGTTAAATAATACGTTGTTCGCCGGGTTTTGCCTCATCCTGGCGTCGGCGTCGTCAGACAACCGTGTATTGGAGCGCGACTCGTGCGGCGCGGGTGCCGAAACTTCAGGGCAAACTCTGAACCTTTGTTGCGCCACCACCGGCGTGTCGGGTGTCTCGTGCCGATTACACAGCCGGCCATGTGGCCAGCCATCAATAATCCAACTTCCAATGAAACATGGCTGATCGTGAGGCTCACTGCAACGCTAAAGTACATCAAGCTCACTCGTTACTCTTCAGGATTTAAAATTTTTTTAAAGATAAAGAACGTTAAAATTAAACAAAACACACACTAAATCGTGGTAATGGCCACGGTATTGACATTATTGGAAAGATAGTTTTATGGCATTAATGTTTAAATATTTTTATTTATTTTCATTTTACATATACCTATTTACGGCATTAAAGCCTTTTACTCTAAAATTCGTACAATGAATAAACAAAAGACAAATGTAAACATTAATAGTAATTTTATACAAAAGGTGATACAATAGATAATATAATAAATTACAGAATAAGAAATAAAACAATAAATATCAATATAATTAAGCTAGTTAACTTAGTTTACACCACTAAAATTTATTTGGTATTGGGTATACCTTGATGAAGGAACGTCGTTTCCGAAACCGGTTGGTTTTACCAAATAAATTTTAGTGGTAAGTTAACTAGCTTAATTATATTCATAATGAATAACCACAAAGTAATAGCAAAATACAACAGTACAATAAATATCAATTCAATGAAAACAATAAAGAGTAAAAATATTTTGTAGAAATAATAATTATATTCAATAGGCGAATTAACAAAAAAAAAAATATATATGTACTAATATATATTATATTTCTGCACTAACTCTGCTATTAACAAATTCCAGTTAGGACCTTATTGTAACTGTGCAAAGTAGCATTCCAAATATCTGTTTTGGCATATTCGTTGTCTAAATGTTGTATTTTAGATATTGCGGAATTACTTTGTGCTTTGGTTGCATATTAAGGTTGTATCATTCTGGTTTCCTAGCAGATACATGAACATGAATGTTTATTAATTGTAATAGGTCAGGGCTGACAAAATAACTACGCGGAATCTTATAAAGACATATTAAATATGATTATGATACTGCAATTTTCAAAATAAATTAGCACAATGTAAGTCCATTCATGGTAAGAAAGTAAATCCAACTGAGCACATATCAAAACGGCTTTCGCCGGAAAAAGTGTTGCTAATTATAAAAACAAACGTCTAAAAATAACACCCTATATTTAAACACTATTGCTAAATGAAATTATTTTCCCAATACAGCCAAAACCGTGAGCACAACCACGATTTTTATTTTGTTTTATATTATTTACATAACATTTGTTTTATTTTATTCCAAAATTATATACCTCTAAAAAAAACTCCTCTTAATAAATTACTTGAATGCGGTGAAAATGTGGTGTGTGTAATATCACTGTACCATATAATTTTCTGGACAATAATCCTTACCTCTAGAACACATAATATCAATTATGTATTTGTGATAATTCTCTTCGGCATAACAACTGCAGCAACAACTGCAACAGCAGAGCAACAATTACTCTGCATCAATAATTTCATCACCAATTTTATTTTGTTTCCTTGTTCGCCACTTGCATTGCATAAGTATAATTGCTATGCAGGATATGTACCAATTTATTCAAGATCGCATTACATTAAACATTAATTATGCCTATGCGTGTGACTAGAGCAGACTTGTAATTAGGAGATCGGGTTGAGTTTGAAATTTGTAATGCTTTGTTTATTATGAATTCTGTATTCTGTTAGTGTCTCGTTTAAAAAAACAGAAAGTGAATATAATGCTGGTAGCTTGATAGATAAAATAAAAAATGGATCGGTGAGATGGTCATTGGCTATGCGGAATGTATGAGCGAGGAGTGTTGAAGGTAACAAAGGCGGAAACAAAGGCGTTCGCGAAATACAATATAAATAACATGATCAGATAAACCAATAATTGGAGGAGAGCCCTGTAAAAACTAACCACCAAAGAGCTTGCTTGTGAAGATGTATAAAAGTGGACGAGGCAAAAATTGTGCCAGGACTTCCATTGTATCTTATCTGCCTGCTGTCGCGATATCTGGTTTGTCACCTGTCTTGTAGTTCATGGTTCCACCTGATTCTCCCTTGTACAGCTCTGAAAGTTTTTTGGAATAACTTTTTCTCCCGGATATGCTTTTTTCTGCTAGTGTTGATGCCCACATTTCATCACCGTTTTAAAAAAAATGGTCAAAGAATAGTTTAATGTTTTAATTAGGTTTTTATTAAATTATTTTTTTTTTAAATAGAGATGTGAACACGGAATACGTGTCACATCAATATTCTTACTATTTTCAAACTAAGCTAAACACTTGTGCTATGAAAATAGGACTAACTTGCTATTCTGGAGTGAGGTTCGAACCCGCGACTTTTGGATCACCAGGCCAGTATCCTAACCACAAGACCAACAAATGACAATAATTTTGATGTAATATGTGATGATAATGATAAACAAATGATGATAATGATAATAATCAAATGATAATAATTTTTCCACTTACGACATAGGTAGGTAGGTACCTACTTTGCCTTTGAGTCAGAAATTTGTTAACTTATTACAAGGTGGTTAAAACTTCACGTCGTTTGTGGTAGACACCTGAAGTAAAAAATGATAAAGTATTCGGTTAAATTATGCACTCTGAGAAATATCAATCACCATTTTTATTTCCGCCTTCTTCTCACCTCTGAACGAGGCATTAAGCCCCGAGTCGTTTGCGGCCGAAACTGCTGAACCCTACTCAGAAAAGAGTTGGCCCCACGAAACCGATATTAAACCGCCTTATCTGTGGTGGTCTTCATGAATAATTCACCAGTCGACTGGTTCGCTCGGTTCATTATTTCAGCGTGAGGATGAGGGGCGGAGGGCTGTTCGCTGCGCTGCCGAGGCAGCCCCGGCCAATATGGCTGCCGACGTGGTGGCCAATATGGTGGCTAATATGGCGGCGGCGACAAAGCTGCGGAGGACGCCTTCTTAGCGCGGGAAAACGTTCCTGCGCTCTGAAAAACCGCGTCACCTCTCTGCAAGAGGCAAACAAAATGGATATTTCCCTCCTTTATTTGTAGACTCTGATGGAATTAAAATGTAGATATTCTTGGAAAAGTACAGATTTGTAGGTATCTACATTTTCTAAATGAAAAATTTAAAAATTAAGTTGGAATCAGATATATAATTTCGTTATCTGTTCGTCCGTCCGTCTGTCTGTTTGTCTGTCCCCGTAACTTCGTGTAACGTCCGTAATTTCGTTCGAATTCATGACTTGAAAACGAAATTAAACGGCTGGAGATGGGGCTTAAACCCCGGGCCACCAAAGCCGAACCGGCCATTCAACGCATGTTGCTACGGCCGTCACTCCGTGGAGCGCCAAAAAGATACGACAAATATATACTCGGGTTGAGCAAAGACGCAAACCATGTTCTTTCATTTTTGGTGGGTTACAGCTTGTCATCATTAACTAGAAGAAAGCCATAATTGGCATCGCCGATTTGCTTTTTTAGCAGATTTAGCTGGTGGCCCCAGCGCGTTTACCTCTTTTGAATTTATTTTTATAACTAGCCCTATGAACACCCAAAAAGACTCCATTCCTACATTCCCATATTAAAATATCTTCGTCTCTATAAGACATCTATAATTGTTTAATGATGATGTTTAAAAATGACATTGATTAATAATGTGATCTTGAGAAATTTGAACACACTCAAAATATTTTTCAAGTATGCATCCAACTCATTGATATCAAATGTTAAAGAGTGGGTGCCCAAAAGATAGCTCTGTATGATACACATTTTTTTCCGAAATGATCTACGAGTATGGCTGCTTCGAAGATTTCATATCTCTTGATATCAAATGTTAAAGAGTGGGTGCCCAAAAGATAGCTCTGTATGATACACATTTTTTTCCGAAATGATCTACGAGTATGGCTGCTTCGAAGATTTCATATCTCTTTAACTGCGATTATCTCAGAACTTGTTATGACTTAACGCCTTCTGTCAGTGTACCCCCGATATATTAAAAACTTGTTTTTTTCATACATATAACATAACACAGCAGGTACCTACTAATGAATCAGAAAGTGATTGATATCAAACGATATAAGTTACCTATAAATGAATATGATGTGTATCATTACTGTAATGATCATGAATTATCAGTTTGCTATATTTAGATTGGCTTATTTATGTATTATACATTTATATCAATGTGCTTAAAATTGTTTTTTCTTCTGGTTATACAAGGAATGAATTGTAGCAACATTGTAACATTAATTGTGAAAATGAACCTGCAGATAACTTTTAAGATGTTTTGTGGGTCTAGTGATGTTTAAAAAATATAAAGAAAATAAAAAGATAATAAAAAAAACTTACAATGGACATTAACTACATATTCCCATAAGTATGTTTGTGGTGATCCTGTTAGATAGTAGGGCATTGTTAAAATTATTAAAGATAAATTTTGTATTAATAATTTATTTAAAATGTCGATGCTTACTCGTCGCGAGTTGATATTTAATTTTAGCTATTATATTCAATTAATTTGCCAACTCCTGGCCGCGGCTAACAATGTGATGAATCCTATGGGGTGACCCGTCAAAAATACGTCGTGGTAAATAATATTAAATAATATAAATTTCATTGCAATGAATAAAGTCATTTGCCGTATGATGTTAGTGAAAATAGTTGTATGGCTCGGGTGGCAACGGCTGAGGTCGACAGATACGCTGTAGCTATAAAAGGATCGCGGAATAAAATATTATACCTTCTTGAAATATTATAAATAATGTATTCTATACAATATTAATACTCTGCCTGTGCTAACTATACATTTAACTAAAATATATATTATTAACTGGAAATAATTATTCTGTGAAAATTGCGCTTTTGAATGCAAAATTAACTAAAAATATTAACTAAAATATTTCTAACATCTTGGGTTCACAGACGAAATTGACAATACCTACTGCCCTTTGCATTTACTAAGTATATTACCTAAATAGCCACAGCTATACCATCCTGTCCGTCAGGGACGAAACATAAAACACAGTTATATTCCTAAAAGTGCTACCTCTTACGCGACAAAAATACCTATTGCAGTCGGGCTATGAATATGAACTATTTCCGCCTCATAATGGCGCCTGGAACCAATACTAAAAACCTCACTAGAAATAATAAATGCGACTAAATCTCGATAAATACAATATATACTATTCGTAATACGTCGTTGAATTGGCACATGATTCGTCTAATGGATGAAGGACCCCGTTGTGTATCGTAATAACTTCAAATTCTTTTATAGGAGCAGTGTGGAAACAATTGCATAATATTACGTAATAAAAACATCTAACGAACCTAATAATCTATACATTTATGTTACAATAAAATACGTTCACCAGAAGAATTCGTGTATTAGAAATAAAACATTTCCGTTTGGAAACAACCCAATAAAATCAATCGAACGGCATAAAGAGGAGAAATTCACATATTAAATAACACTGAAACTAATAATTTTAAACACTTTATATTAACATATTCTTACCTTGAATGGTGTCGTCTTAGACGTGTATGAACCTGTTCATATTAATTCCTGGGGAAAATAATACATATATTTGCTATCTACGAAATAAGACATTTTTGAAACGAAACTTCTTTATAAATAAGTAGATAAGGTCTCGGGGATGGTTTGTTCGAAAGGATTCTACAACAGCCCGTGAGTTTATATGAAATAATAGTTTCTTTGAATGCTAAATTTTGGTTTTTTAAACCCTCAGCATCTCTGCTGAGAGGGGTTGAGGCTCCGCGCCCGCCTAAACCCGGTGGCCGACTTCCTAAGTGACTAAACGGCCCCCCTTGTTCCTCCGGAACTTACTGCATCCCGAGACTCTATCTCTTCTTTACGAGATGTGATCCTGTGACGCCTCTCTTTTAGGCTTATGATTGAGATGTACGTACTCTTTTGGTACGAGTTTCTGATGATGGGTGTTGTCTTGAGGCGCCTTTCTTTTAGGCCGGTGTTTGAAGAATCACGTACTCTTTTGGTACAAATTGATGACGACATTAGCCTCCTTTGCGGGCATAGTCAGCGATGTTACAAATTATTGTGCAATCTCATTATGCCTTTTCAGAGCGGCGTCCCACGATTCTGCATCTTGCAACATTTACTTTGGACAAATGTTAGAGTGTTAGTAACATATTTACAATATCCCAGCTATTCCATATGAGTGAATGATTTTTATATTTATTCTGGCCCTGTCTTTCTTACAGAGGACGAAATAGAAGTTAACGTTTTCTATCAAGGTTTTACAGCATTCAAGCATGGAAATCCTTCCAAAGACAAAGGGAACCTTTTTGTTGGTTTAAGTAGTTTGCGCCAGATGAGGTTAGGTGGTCGGTTTATTGACGACCCCGAGCAACAAGGAGGACCCCGCCTTTAAGGGGCCCTGCAGGGGCTTGTGCGGGTTCCACGCCCAAGTGCCGGCAATCATCCACCCCTCAGCCAGCTAGGCTAACACAAACCAGATATCCCCAATCTTTAGTTAGATTTCCCCATTCTGTCCTTTACTCGTCATTCTGAAGCTACTTGTTAAGCTAGATGTACCGAGGTACTCAAATCATAAAGAGTTAACTGAAGACCGGATTGCGCAATACTTATGCAATACAGTAATTATTATAATGCTACTAAGTAATTCATATAGAAATCCGTGTATTCAAATTTTAGCATAAACGGTATGAAATTCGCTTTGCATAAAAATACACCCGTTTGGAACGGAATTCTTGTACGATTTGAACCAATATCACACAAGCAATCGTGATATTTAATTACACATAATTATTCCGAACTCAAATATTCCCAAAATAAATACATTTCGATAGTGAAAATAATTAACCGTAATAGATAATATGAATATGATCCTTAGCTGTTACTCTTTGTGGCGGAATCCTCCTTCTGGTGCTGCGGGATGGTGGAATCTCTATACTTCGCCGCTGCAAGACCCGCTTTCTCTCAAGCTGGCAGCTCCTTTGCTCGCAACTGATGATCTGGAACTCGGGGCTCCGTCGGTAGTCTGTTGGGCAGCGCTCCCGCTCGCAAGTCTGGTCTCGAACTGAAGGGGCTGAGTACATCGTGTTCGCTCCTTTTATAGTAACGATTTCACCATACCTCTGAAATCCACGCTAGTGCAGTGACTCATCCTATGCGCGATGACCTCACCGCCGGCGCTCGCCATTGGCCGGATTCAGCCATCAGGACGGTCGCCTCCGGCTCAACCCGTCGAAGGCAAAGCGCGCCTGTGATTGGTCCGTTTCGTTAAAATAACAGTAAAGCACCCGCTACACACGAGACTTGCTGTTCCGATTCATAAATAATAAAGGCTTGTTCGCACCTACTCACAAGGTCGAGTCTATTAGGATTGGCAAACGATATTAATTTAACACAGAATTATATCTATGGTATAATAAAGATCTAAGAAATATTACTTGTATAGCTGAATATTCAATATTTTGTTAGCCTCTTGTAATACATAGAATTTTAAGAAGAAATATATCAGGCTTTTACTTTTAAACGACTCAAACCAGAAGAAATATATTTTTGATGTCCATACTTGGCTTTTTGAATATTATTATTTTAAGATTTTCTAAATTTATTAAATCTATCTCTATGTCGACCATCACATGTTTAACAAACAATAATAAGTTGTGTCTACCGTGTAGAAAATAGCTCAAAAGCCGTAACCTTTACTTTTTTATAAAGAATATTGAATCTTTTATTGCCACGGTTAATCCGCAATCCGCTAAATGCGACCCCGGATAATTGAAGTACTGCATAATCATATTTCGACGAAATTAGGGATAAAACCGTTGGTACAAAAAAAATATTTCGTGTATCTCGCGATGCCTACAGCTGACGCGTTTTATTTAAGCTGAGCCTTTGAGAAAAATGATTATTACATTTAGCGAAAAAACCGCGCAAAACGGACATTTATCTTAATCTCAGGTCTTATTCTAATTAAGTTTATCTCTTGTCCTCCAGCTCTCCGAGCTGTAATCTTAAATACGCAAACACAAAACGAATCTCGTTCATGAAGATGTTCCCGGTGAGCCGAGAGAGAACGTTCTCAGAAGTCGTAAATTAATTTAAGAACTTTGTATATTAGTTCTTGGTTGAAATGTTATAAAGCAATCAGTGGGTAATGCAAACACTGAATGCAAACGGATGCGTAACTTCCGCAAGGAACTTTCCTTAATTGAATTATGAAATGCTTACATTTAACCGCATACGAATAATAAGAATAATCAAGACTCAACCGGTATTTTAAATATGTTTTAGTTTTTAATCTTTCAGGGTTAAGGGTATCGGTATCTTATGTGACAAAATTATGCCATTATTGTGATCCTCCTGATGGAGGGTGAACTAGGGCATGCATTTCCGGTTTTCATTTAACCCGTTTACTAATATTGCTTTATTCCATTACCGAATTACAAATACTTAAATTTCTAAGTACCGGTAATTTTGATGAATTTTTTTTAATTTTTTTAATGAATTCTGTAACACTACATATTTTTAAACTAAGGTATATTTAGAAGATAATATAATATAGATATAATATATATAATATAGAAGATAATATAGATATTAGCAGAAAGCAGATCGTTGAGTATTTTGTCTATGGTTCGTTTTCTCAGAATTAAATGGAATTTTCTCCGACGTACTAAAATGCGCGCTCGTGCGTTGGGATTTGTTTATTTATTAAATTTTCACGGAAAACTAACAGCACAATAAAAAAGCATAAAAAACATGAATATAATATAGATGGCCAATTATAGGTCACCACTTTTAGAAACATGTTAATAATGATAAATATGTTATGAAATAAACATAGGCATGTTAAGAATAATACAACAAGGAAGAATAAAAAATTTAAACGAAAGAAAAAGAGACTTAAATAGTAAGCAGAATTATTTAGACATGTTAAGTATAATACAACAGGAAAGAATAAAAGATTTAAACAAAAGAAAAAAGAGACTTAATTAGTAAGGAGGCACTAAAATTTTTTTCTTAATCTTGTGTGGCTGACTCGAATAAATCAATATCCAATAATCTTATTAATGTATTCAATGCATCTGAGTTCCGAGCACGCATCTGGGATCCGAGACTAACTATCACAAAAATCACTAGATAAACTCGCGGCACTTTATTGATTATTATGCATCCCTTGGCGGCTTCTAAGCCCTTTCAAGCTTTGTTAGGTCCAGTTGGACATTAAACATTTTTTTTAAATTTGTCGGTGCAATTTAAAAAATAAATTAGACATCAAAAGTACAACTAAGCATGATGTGTAAAAAATTAATGAATTGAGAGTTGTTTCAATTTTAGTTTCCCAGTTACTTATAAATAAGGTTTCCCCCTCCTCAACCCTGCACCTAGTAGACAGTGAAGAGGTTTTGTGTGGACGCCTCCCGGTGCTGCTTGCACTCGTATGAGTTTAAGTGGGGAGGATGATCACTTTAGTATAAAAATGCCGAATTGGGTGGCGAAATTGTAGAACCGATGTGGGAGCTATTGCTAAGATCTGTAAAAAAATTAATGAATTGAGAGTTGTGTTTCAGGGATGAAGAGTGTGTAGACGCCGTGATAGTTAATTAGTTGTTTCCGTAATGTGTCTCAATGTGACGAAAGACGCACCGCCACGCGCAATCAGCTTGGCTTAAAATAATGTTGTATAATTGGTTGAGTCCTGAATAAACGCGTTAATTGATTCCGTCGGTTGATAGCGAAATCCGGAAATCTACAACAGAGAAGAAAGTGTACCCTACTTACGACTAAATTGCACATGGTTGTTTTCAAGTAAAATGCACAAGATATGTTTAATTCATAATTTGAAAAAGAGTAACGTAACTCTTTAACTAACTCAAAATAGTATTCAGTTAACTAAAATTTTATTATTGGGAAAAGGAATTTTCTTTATAATACTTATTAAGTTTCAAATTTTTCACGTCCCCGGTTAAATCGCAACACGGTAAGTGCGACTAAGGATAATCGAGAGTCTATTGTGTATAAAATGTCTCGGCAGATTAACCGTTATGTTACTACCCGGAATTTTTCACACTAGTTACTACCCAGGGTACCTGGGTACTCTACTTGGATGGACGTACCCCATGCATTATTTTGTTTTGTATATCACTATAAGGTCACTGCTTCTCATAACGATATTTATATCCCTTTATACCTGATTTTTATCAGTTTGCTTGACATTGACTAGTATATTTTGACTGAATTTTTCATTTATATCTTCAATTCTAGCTATCTTAGTAAAGTGCGGACATGTCTCATATTCAAATTATTTTTTATATATTTATAACAGTTATAATTTATTATATGTTATATATTATTTACAGTTAAAATTTATCATATGTTAACATTAAAGTTTTCATCGTCTCAACTTTTTTCAAATTCACTGAAATTTTAACAATGGTAATATGTGTCGATGTTTTCTTATTAATATTTTCACGTTAAATGAAGTCAAAGATATAAATTAATTATATTATATTTTTTTGTTGATAGAGCGCTTCTGAAAAAAGATTGTTTACTCCAATTGCTGTGTAACGATATGGTCTTAGATACAGAGGATTTTTTGAATAGCAAGAACGAAGATTGGATTTCAGAATGCACTGATCAAAATAAATATTCAAGTACAGAAGATGACGATAAAGAATAAGTAGAAGATATGGACTATATTGCATCACGCGAAAAATAAGATAGGAAAATATTGAACCACCGACATCTGCTCAAGTTCATTTCCGGGCTAGCAATGAAATGATGGTGGCATAAAAATCCGCATATTATAAAATTACGTCGCATTATATCTTTCATCATCGGCAAAAAAGTGATTTACATGGATCAAGAAAAGCATTATCTATTAGTATTGTTCGTCACACCAATAAAGAGGCCAAGAAAATATATATTGAGTACAACGAACGTGATCGTACTAATAAACCACATTGGAAGGATTTGACTTCATCCAAGTTAAATGCATTCATGGGTATGCTGATAATATATGGTGCCGATTACCTAAATATATATTATATTTTTGATTTGTTCAAATGTAATTCATACCCAGTGTCGAGTGTCGAATTTACTCGCTTCGATGATGCTAATATGAGGAAATACCGAAAGAATGAAGGCAGAGCTGCGTCGATACGTAAAATATGTATGGTTGATACTGAATTCAAAAATTTTCAGCGTGTGTAGATTCTACAACCCAACTTTTACAATCAATGAGCAATCATTTTCTACAGCGGATATATACAATTCATGCAATATATTCAGTCTAAGCCCGCCAAATAGAGGTTAAAGTATGGTGGATATGTGATGCATAAAATTATTATCCTTTTACTGGATAAATATACATCGGAAAATTAACATCTGGACGAGAAACTCACCAACGTGAAAGAATTGGTCGCTCAAAGGCTGTGGACGTAAAATGTCCAATGTTATATGCCAAAGCACAACACATTATTTTATCTTGGAATATGGCAACCGGTATGGTAAATTGAGACTAAATAAAAAGTATATTCCGGCGAAAGTAAAGGATTGTTATTTGGATTCAATGATAATGTAAAAAATGTTCTTGTGTGCCAAAAAAACTGAAGAAAGTTATACTTTTATCATCTGCGCATCGTGTTGATGTAACGTCGGGACTCAAAAATAAACCGAACATGATTAATTTTTACAATACAACGAAATCTGATGGTAAAATTTATGTCTACAACTAAATGAGAATATCAATACTGAATGAGTACCCGGGTACCCTGGGTAGTAATCAGAGGACTAGACAAGTTTAAGGTCATATAAAAAACCTTTTTAAAAATAAAATTACACAAAAAAATACATAAATCCCTTTCAAATACCTCAAATAATGGGGATCCGGGCGGACAAAAGCATCAAGGGTTTATGAATAAAATTATTTTAACTTGAAGTCGGAAATGGATACCCGGGTGCTCGGGTAGTAACATAAGGGTTAAAAAAACGTAGTCACGATGTAATGGCGAAAAACGTAGTAACGATGTAATGGCGAATTTATAAAACAACCGAATTGGGAAAACTGTTACGGTTCAAATATTTTTAGAATGGTTTGCAATTGGCTGCCAAAGTAATGTATTTATTTGTATTCCTGGCAGACTCTTCGGCTGGCCACGACCGGAATGCAAAGTTGGCCATTACAATTCCTAGTGTTTGAACTTATCTCGGAGAATTTTTCCGCCTAAAACTTCGGTTAGCTGTGGTATTTTCGTCAGCTCGCGTCTGATGGTTTTCTGTATATCTACACTTAATTAAGGGTGGAGAAAAATCATCGCAGCAAACGACACCTTATTTGGTTTAAACAATAGTTTCTATATCTTTTAAAATACACAATATTACGGATTTTTTATTTTATTTAAATAATATACGGAGGACTTATCTAAAAATTAAAACTAAGGACATCTAGAAGGCAACGAAAATTTACGCATTTCAAAAATCCAATATTAAATGGTGGTGCAAGTCAGGATTCAAAATCGGAAAAGACATCCTCGGTTTGAAGGAACGAATTTGGGTCTAATATTAATTAGAACAAACACGGAGCAGATTTTTCCCTCACCTTAATGGTATGTTTAGAATGTATTTCGACTCTGATATAGAATATTATTTTTCTGTGTATAGTTTTCTGGGATATTCTGCCGTTTATATGTGACCTCTCTGGCCGACGTTTCGGATCCCATTGCAGGGTTCTCATCAGGGCTGATGTTATCACACTCTGATGGTGTCGGCCAGAGAAGTCACATGTACACGGCAGAATATCCCAGAAAACTATACACAGAAGATTCTGAACGGCCGTGGAAACCTGAAAACAATAGAATCTTATTACTTTCGTCATATGAAATCCCTAGAACATCGATGAACGAGTACTGATCAAATATAACTCTTAGAGTTGCTCAAAAGCATATTGACTGTCCCAGTTATTTTTAAATAAGTTTCCCCCTCCTCATCCCTGCACCTAGAAGACAGTGAAGAGGTTTTGTGTGGACGCCTCTCCATGCTGCTTGCAATCGTATGTTTTAAGTGGCGTGGGGAGGATGACCAAGTGGTCATCCTCCCCACATAAGTATAGCATAAGAATGCCGAATTGAGTGGCGAAATTGTAGAATCAATATAGGAACTACTGCTCATAAAACGGCCTTGGGTATGTGTTGGGTCAGTTTTCACTATTGTCTCAGTTAACTTAGCTGAGCTATCTTGATGTTCTGTCTAAACTTACCCGACAGTCAAAGCTCTTCCATGTTCCCAGAGAACGACAGCTTATGTTCAGAATTCGTTCACACATCGCGCATGATAGTTATATAATAATGACTTAAATGACAACATTTATTAACATCATCATTTTTAAAAAGGGTATATGAATCTGTATTGCATAGTTAAATGACATCACCTGGTCCATTCTGTCAAAACATTTACACATGTACACAATACTGTTATCTCTTCTTCCCATTTCTTTATTATAAAATTCTTGTTTATTTTTATTATCTATTTTGATTCATTATGACATATCAGGTTATTTTGTTTGCCTAAAATATAAAAGAAAATAAATAAACTCCACGTGCCACTAAGTGGCAAGAAGGTTGTGATCTGCGGTACAAATATTTCATTGGTCACGTACATAGATTAGATTGTATTTTAATATCTCTACATACGTCGTCATCACTATCTACTTTAAACACAGAAGGTATATATATATATATATATATATATGAAACCGACCCATTACCCTAATTTTCCATATTATCAAGAAATTGGGGCGCACCTTTTTCGTAATAACGCGTCATTTTATAGAATATGAATGACATCAGCTAGTAGTACCTACTTTTTTGATGGTAATGTGGGTCAATGGCAAAAGGTTTTTAACATGGAATGTTTAGGCAATGAGTACCTAGTAAAATTTGTAACGAAACTGTGTTATAAAATAGAGACCATAACAATTCTTTTTTTTCTTCATCCCTTTTATTGTAATCGGGTTGGGGGCTTCTACCGCTTTCTGTCTTGCACTGCATCGATCATTTGATGCCTTTGGTAGTTCAATTTTGCTTCGACTTTTTTTCGGTTATCTCTTAGAACCTGGAGAACATAAATGGAACGATTGTGTTTTGGGTGTTGTCGAATCAAAAAAATGATTTTTTATATACGTTTTTATATAAATTGTTCCTTTATACATTTTTATATGCCTTTTTATATAACGTTCCTTTACATACCTTTATATAAAACGATACGTTACTCCATGATACGTTTAACAGAAGATAGATCAGAAATACTGAAAAAAAATATAAACTTGGAATTTGCTTATTTTCATAACTGTTAACTTTTCCCTCAAAGTGTAAAGCATATTTCCTATACCCTGTATGTGTATGTGCATACAAAAATGTAAATGCACATGCATTTTAGGTACATTTTTACGATAAAATCATTAATTTTACAGTTACTCAAACACTGATATAAAAAGATAAAAATATTATTCCTGTGGTCCCTGTAATTCAAATCCAGCCATTGTTTATATAACATAAAACGGAACGTTAATGTTGATTGTTCTGGAAAAAATAAATATTTGAATGCCAAAAAGGGTATAAAAGAAAAACAGAACAGTTCAACAGCTAAAAAATTAAACCTGTGGATATAATTTTATTTGCCTTTGTCTTGAAGTGCCGCAGTAGCCTTGGGCTGACGAGAGCTGCGTATTACACAGAGGAAACACTTCCACATCTTCTTATTGTTTGTTCTGAAGAATCATCATTTTCTTCAAAAGAAACAATAAAATTTATCAGGTGGACCAATATTTAACACACGGAAACTGTTATTTATCTATTGTTTAAAGACGAATATAATAATATAATAAACCTGAAGTTCTGTCATGGGGAGCACCAACAAAGATAACCCGAGGGTTTACTACCTAAACATTTTCAAAAATCGTTTTTATTAATAATTTGAGTCGTGACTTATTCAAAAATTAGAAAATTAAAAAAAAATAGCAATTTGAAGCTAGTATGATAGGTGAATTTTTGAAGGAATTTTATTGGGGTTTTTTCTCTTCCTTCGGACTGGTGAAGAAATATCTCGAAAATTATTAAGCTGATTTAGATTTTGAACAAATGAGCACCCACATTTAATTCTTCAAATAAATTCTTTTCATCATATCTCAAATATTTGTATATACACAAATGATCGATATGGCTTCCTATCTTCTAAACCAAACTTCCTAAATGAGTGTAAATGTTTTAGTGTAAAAATAGAGAATAATAATAAGTCGTTTTAATGATTTCATCAAAATAATATTTTTATTCTTTTCAATGATTGGTGACAAAACAAAATCGTACAGATTAATATCCTCATACAGAATTATATACATATACAATAATGTCGATTAAACATGTTAATTGAATTTCCGCTCTTTATTAATACATATAAATTAAAAGCCTTTGATATAAATAATAACGACATAGAAAACTGTACAAAATTCACGCTGACGTCAGCATCCTGCGCTTCGCGGTATTGTACACCCCTTTCACACTCCATCCTTACTCCCTTCGAGTCTAGACATTGCCTTAATCTAATACTCTATCGTATTATCTAAAGATGGATATATTATGTACTAAAACATTTTTACTATGGCATTTTAACAATGTACAGCATCATTAAACCTAATGGCAAAAATTACTCGAATTGGTATGGAATCGATGAAGTGATAAAATTTGAACGAATAAACTCGATGTAAACATTACGGGAACTACATAAAAACATCACATTATTTTAAACAAAATAAATATAGATATCTATATAAACAATACGACGTCCAAAAATAATATACGAGATGTGATGAAACATGACTTTCTACAGAGAATTCGAAATGTATTTACGAAATACTTCGGTGATTTATTGATATACATCTGATATGGTTCATTAATTATTATTAATTACATTATATTTTGGAAGACAAAACAAAGATAAAAATGGATCTTTACAAATTTAATATCAATACAAACATCTTAAATTGTACAATAATTCTTCAAATCATTTAAAACTTTTCACTTCACACGATTCACAAATAGTTTGTTTTTAATTATACTTAAGTCACAATCTCAAGACTCAGCAGGCACGTATTTATAAAAAAAAGACTAATTTATTTAAAATTCGAAACATTACATAATACATTTTGCCCATTTGTTTGATAAGATGTTTGGTAATCAATATCAGCAAATACAAATAGGTTGCTTTTTCTATTAATACATAAAGGGCAACAGTACATTTACTACATACACATGGTGACAAAGTAAAGCATAAAAATTAAAAATAAATAAAATTTGAAAATACATTTCTAAATAAGTGAACTATAAAAATATAACCACCTCAATAAAATGTTTATTTAAGGAAAAGATCCACCAAATGATTTGGTTGCGAAAATTTTTTACTGTGCTTGTACTCGTGTACTGTTTGATGTCTGAACAGTTACTAAGATAAAATAAATAAATTAATGTAAAATAAATTTCGGACCACCGTGTAGAGACTATCGCATCGTATTATGTCAATATTGTATTAAACAATGAATACGGTTTACACGAGATAAATACAATTAGTCAGGGCTCCACCAGACCGACTGTTAATTCCGGGAATACTTACCTCCAGAGGACGCGACCCTTTATCCAAATTACAGGACCCTTTCTAATTCTCATTATTTTCCGTTGGCCAAGACGTTATCTGTCACATTTGATTTGGAGGCAAATTTTGCAAACGCGTTCGGCAATATTTGGCTTTACACTGTACGCGTATAGTATAGTCAGTCATTAGACAAAATGGCAAAATACAGACTCAAAAATGTAAAATAAAATAAACAAAGCAATATTTTTTGTAACCACAGGTTAGTATTAAGAAAACAAAACTGGTATAACGCAATTGCCGAAATTGATCTAAAATAATTTTTAACTGATATTATAGCAATTTTCAATTAATATGCGTTTGATAAAACGCTTCAAGATATTACAAACATATTTTCAAGAGTAGTTATAACTTTTAAAACTGACACTATTGCCAGATAATTATTTTCAAACTCGTGTCCTTAAATTCTGTCAATTGCATGTTTTTTTTATTATCTCTTCGCATAATTACGTACATTTACACAAGATTGGGCTAAAAAGGGGATGAATTAAAAAGGCTGCATTTATTAGTAACACATTTAGCAGTTTTATAACCGACTTTGAAATACAACTAATATTAAGTAATAAACTATGAAATACAGTAAATACAAATAATTTTTAATATCTATAAAAATGATAATTGCTTAAAACCTTCACCAATATCAAGAAATACAAAATATTGAGAAAAAAAGAGGTAATGTTATGAAAATCGTACCACACGAATAAGAATAATTCCATAGAAATGAATGATTTTTTTTGCACGTAGGAACTTTATGAGGAACATAAGATTATCGTAAACCAAGTCCGCCCGGTTTTGGGGACCGAGCGGATCATCTGTTCGCCTCAAAAAACAAATTTTGCATAATTTGAGAAAGTTGTCTGGCCGAGATATAATTATTTTTAAAATAAAAACTCGATTTTGTAACTATTATACCAACAAGGAAACCTTGGCTCGCGAGTAACTTGGTCAGCGAGCGTTTTTCAAGGCGAGAAAAAGATTGTAATAAATTTAAAACGACAGATTCTTGCTGTAAAAGTAAACGCTTTGTCTGCCGAACCTCGTGTGATCACGACTGAGCAATATTTTATAGAAAAGGACCACCTGGATGCGAGCGATGATCCATCAAAAGGAGGCAAAACCAAGTGTCATTGGAAAATTTCCTTGATAAATTGCACCAAAAAAGTTTTCAATGAACCGACAGTATGCATTGATTTCGTTACTGAAAGTGAAAAGGCGTCCTGGAAAATAATGTAATAAAAATATTTAAAAATTAATTTGTAGTAATCATTTTTATGGAAAGAACCTATCATCTATTTCAATTTCTTGTGTGAAATTCGCTTTCATATGCGAGTGCTTTAATTTGCGAACATGTTTCCAGAACGAATTGTTCAGGGTTATCAGAATATTCGTCTGTCGAAAACCACGATTGAAACGTAATACTTGGTACTCGCAGAAAAAGCCACGGATTTAATTAAATATAAAACAAAATATAAAAATAAAATTTTACCTATTCAATACGCCCTTGTTATATGTAATTTAGTATATACAAAGGTCTATTATTATATCCTTGATTCAAAATTTGATTAAAATGTCAAATTAAAATTACGTCATGACAAAACAACTCGCAGGGAGAGTGAATGAAAGAAGTTTCAAATCAGGTGCGACACAGTGGATTAAATAATTACTTTTTCAAATAATTTAATTGACCCATATAGTACCGCGCTGTTTCCATACGAGTTAAAAATATTTCCACATCACACGAATACTTTAGACTTGCCAGAATTTATTTTATTTAGTTATGCGAGCCGTGGTTGTCCCCAATTATATGTATAAGTTACACATCACTTATATACAAATGCCTGACTACGGTAAATAAATCTTTCAAGAAAGCAGAATGTACGAAAGTAAAGTCTAGAATCAGCAAAAAAATAATTAAATTATACAGAATTCAGCTGAAATGGGCTGCGAAAATATCATAAGATTTCAAAATTAAAAATTAACACATTGACGAATCAAGTGATAGATTTTTATCTTTTAAGTCTATTTGAAATAAAAAATACAATTTATTTGACTAATAAAATTGAGTTTGCTAATAATAATCAGTACGCAAAAAAACTTGTTGATCGTCATTCCCTCCAAAAAACATGGTAATTGTAGATAGGTTTTTGTGTTACCGAACCATAGTAATGTTAATGCACACGGAAAATTAATTCAGAGCGTATCAAGGTAGTTCCCGGCAATGCGCCACTCCCGCCCGACTGAATCCGCCCTCGCGAAAGCCTCCTGGAAAAGGAAATGAAAAGTCACGTCAGCGAAACTCGTCACTTGGATAATTCAGTGAGCCCTTTGTTTGCGCAACAATCGCAATTTCACTTGGCGACGAGGAGCTGTCTGTACTGGGAAGCAGCGACGCGACAGGCACTCGGTGGCGCAGCTTTCTCATTAAATGACCTGGCCGCCACATCATAACCGTGTTTCCAAATAATACATCTGATGCTGATACAAATCGATCATAGGTGTACTATGCTGCGAGCTTTTGAGATTTTGTGGAGATTTTTGAAAAAGTGAGACCCGTGAGAATATAGATTAAACATATATTTATCTTGTTTCCATATTGTTTGTGACAGTTTGTACAGGTATAGATCAAACGAATTCTCGGACTTCAAATAATGGGCCATGATTGAAGATGTATGTCACGTGGTCCGCGCATCTGAGTCCTAAATATCATCAGTTTAGTGCGCTAGTCGCCGGCTGCAACTGTAAGGCCGAGCTGAGAGACTGTAATGCACATGGTTATATTCCAAACTCCATATCATTAGAAAGCAATTTTTTCTCCATCCAGCAAAGTTGTTAATGAAGATCTTGGAGATGAAGTTATTGTAAGCCTTTGAAATTTCGCATTTCTTGGTGACATCCTTTTACAATTAACGGATATATAATAAGCCGCCTCTCAGGACGCCTGCTGCGATAATACTTGTCGGTGATACGATCACTACACATACTGAATTATGAGATTGAATTATTCTCTAATGTCTAGAAAAAATGTAAAAAAAATATTCAATGCATTTTACAGTACTGGACGGGGAGAAATCTGTTATGGCAAGATCCGAGAGCAAGAAAAGTAGGACAAACCAATAGAACGTTTTTTTAAATTCAGTTTTGAGAAATAACGTAAGATTAAATATTTTCAAAAAAATGAATACCATATGTACATACCTAATACATATAGAATCTCAATCGAGAAATTCGATTATGTTTGAAATGTTATCTCTTAAATTCCAGGACATTTTTTCACATAATATTTAGGTTATCAGAAAAATAATCCTGATTAATATTAATATCATTCTCATTACACATATGGAAATAAAAACAATTGTTTTATAGTTCTACCTTTTTAATTTTCTGAGACGCGTTTCTCCTTATGAGGGCATTATCAATCTCAGAGATCTACAAACTCACTTCTGAAACAATAAATCACTTTCATTGTATATGAACGATAAATTGGAATTTTTTTTTTTTTGATGAAATTAGTTTTGGAAACAATATCTACTGGTATAATTATCATATCGTTTTTCTGGATAGAAATTAAAGAAGTTAAAAATTCGAGAACTTTTACAGAAACCGAACGAATTATTAAGGAAATATTTGTTTAAGATGAATACAAAATTCATATCAGAAAACAAAATCAGAATCAAAATACAAAATCAATTGACAAAAACAAAATTCTTAGGTTTGATAAAGATATTAACATTTATTTTGGAAACTTAATTTATTTTCATATAACAAGGTTAAAGTGTTCCAAGGTAAATTTCATAATCTCGTTAAGTTAAATACGACATGACTAACTACCAAAACGCTGCAGTAAATCAAACAGAAATCTAAAGGTCGTCTCGTAGTTAGGCTATCTATTTTACGACATGCAATTAAATATTTTTCAATTAATTTAATTAGTCTTTAAAACTTACGTTCAGATATCAGAAGTGAAAATAACTAGTAGAAAGTGAAAATGTTTTCCTCTATAATATACTCGTATTTGAAGAGAGTCGGAAGCTTTCCAACAGAAAGTCAAAGTAAAATGCTGGCGTGAGAAAATAAGTACAAAAAGATAATTATACAAAATGAGTGTTATTTATTTATTTATTATTAAATAAGTTATGAATATAACTCAAATTTCTGGCTTTATTGTTGCAATTCAAACCAATACAAGTCAATCTTGAGAAAAAAATTTGTATTTGTAATGTAAAGTATTTCGGGCGTCGATGTGTATATGTTACACAAAGTGTAAATTTTGATAATGTATACATCATCAAGTATAGTATGAAAATTGTGACAGTAATGACAATATTATTGAACATTGGGCAAATATTGTTACTTTTATTACCATTTTTATCAAATTATTTTGTTTTCTTTTTCGTTATATCATTATATATCATTAATACGTTATATCATTATATATCATAAAACAATATATCATTAATAATGAAAAACACTGATATGTCGTTCTTAGCAAGGGTAGTTACGACTGGCATTCAGAAGCAACACAGTTATAATGATAAAAACAATACTGATTTTAAAAAAATGTTTTTTTTTCTTTCTGATTTAAAGTCTAACTTGTGTGATCAATTTATTACTTTTTAGGTTCATGTAACGACTAAAATAATAAAGAGAGGCTTAAACATTAGATGGGTTTGCTTAAGAAAATTTTTTGAAAAAAAATATAAATGTTTATCGGTAGATAAACTTTTTATAATTAACTAGGAAAAATCTAATCGTATTAAAAACAATAAAAACTAATATTATTTTTAAATTTGCAAATTATTTAATATCAAAAATAGCACAATTAATATCAGTTTCACCGAAACACAAAACAATTTTCGCATTACTAACAAACAATAGATTGCCGCTATAAATATGAATGGAATAATAATGTAAGTTCATGATTCCGAATTAAAATTACAAAATCCCATCACATAAACTTTATATATCTACTTTTACGCAGTTTTGGAATGAATACAAACAATTGCGTAATGGTAATTTACCAGAACACAGAAATAAATGAGAATAATTTGTGATTGTCACCATAAACAAATAAAACATTATTTTAAAAAACAGTCAAACAATTCTTCGAAATGAAAATAAAAACACTCATATCGAATTCCAAGCAAATAGGCTAATAATATATGATTTAATTATTTTTAATACACAACAAAATTGATTTCCTTTGTAAAAGTGTTAATTTTTTTTTTAATGATAAACTAAAATTAAACAAAAATGAAAAACTAAGAGTGATGCCAAATAAAAACTAATATTAAAATTTATATTAATTAACAGTGATCGAGAAAAATGGATTTTTCTAATTTTTGTCAAAACGAATATTTAGAAGAAAATTAATTCAATATTTCGTTTGGTTTTATATACAGGTAAACGTGGTTATGTACACAAAAATATAAAACAACATTTTATTCGATAAATTATTAAAATTATATAACTTATATTAAGTACACAAAAAGGTTCGTCGACAATTGTAGGAATAATAAAAATAATATGGCTCGATGTTATTGGCAAATATGCAAGATATAAAAATTAAAAAAATTAACAAGATAAAATAAAGCTCTTACTTTACGGAACTGAATCAAAGCCAATCGTGTAATAAAGAAAAAGTCAACGATCTTTGTTTTTAGAATACAGACTTGTTCATCTCTAGTTAGTAAACCGGACCAAAACATAAAAAAATGATTTAGAATATTTTTTCTTCGTTTTGTTGGCATTAATATAATTACAAGCTTATGTATGTTTAAAGATAAATACGATACTGATCTCGTCCACTTACAAAATGTTATGAATAAAACTAAAAATTCTCTTTTTGCCATCCTAGAAGATTCTATGCCATAGAAAACTGATATTACTGTTGTTTCTATTACAACTTTTCTTATACTAGATGACATTGGTAAAATTTTTTAAATCATTTTACGATTAGAAATAATTATTTCAACGAAACATAGGTATGAAACTTAAGGGGTTATATACCTTCTTTTTTTTTTCAAAAATCGTTTTTTTTTTATTGCTTTATCTGAAAGTAAAATTCATTGAGAACATTTCTTCAAATTTTCATGAAGATCCAAGCAATAGATCAAAAGTTGCAGAGTTTCGAAGCGCGCCCCGTTATCGCCGCAGATAGCGGTAAGGGACCGCTTAGCAGGTAGCGCTTATCAGGGGTCGCTCCGCCTTAACGGTAAATCTTTTGTTATTGTAGAAAGTTAATTACATGAGGTAGGTACGATGTTTACTCGAACGTGCTCCATTTTTGACCATACAAACACCCTTATAAATCAGTTGTATACGAACTTCTGAAGCGTGAGCATCTAAGAATCGAACATTTTCCTTTTTACAAAAAATCAGTATGAGTTCCCGACAAAAAATTACACGCGTAACTCGTGAAGTTGGTAAAAATTACAAATCGCGATCGAAAAAGAGGAAGCAATATTTTAATCCTCAAACTGTGGAAGTGGACGAAAGTAGCTTCAGTGCGTCTCGTAAGAAATTAAAATTGAAGGACGATATTCATGTGCCGATTGATCATTCGGTGGAATATCGAATCATCAATTTTGTTCAAGTGTTTACGGCTATTTCACAGTACGTAAAATGCAATACGTGTGACGGTTCTATGCAATTCGCGCCTATAGAAATGCGAGGACTTGGATCAACTTGGATACAAAATCGCAGTAACGTGTGACAACTGTGAGCAGCGTAAAATAAATATGACCGCGGTTATTGATGGTGCGTATGAAATCAATAGACGTTTCATAATGATATATAAATATCTATTTTGATATATATATAAATATCTATATCAAATATCTATTTTGAAAGTTTTCGAGGCAATGGGGGTGCATTGTGGCAGCAACGCTCATGAGTACGTCGCGCAGCAGGACGAGAGGCGAATTTCGACGGCCGAACTTCGGGCGCAAGGTGCGACAAGGGAGGGACGAATGGCCAGCAGACAACACCAAATAGATATTTCGGAGGCTGCATCGAGTGCAGATGACACGCTATATGGTCCCGGAATCGACGATGATTTGTAAGTTTACCTGATCGACTTTAATGTTTATATAAACTAATCTTGAAACTTTAAACTCGATTATCTCGAAATGGTGTTTTTTCAAAAGTGCCTTTGCCGTGATCACGATTGCAGAAAAACTATTTGACCGATTTTTTCAATTTTTTTTAAAATTATTCGTAATTAATGTCGTGTGTACTTGAACGATTCATTTTTTATGCATAATTTTTTATCATGCAGATAAGAATTTTTTAATAAAATTTTTAGAGCTCAAAATGTTGATTTTTTGAGAAAAACATTCCCGTATGCAGAAAAAACAAAATATTTATTTAAATAATCGTTCAAGTACAAGGAATGTTCATGTACTAATGAAATATTTTTGATTTTATGATTTCAGTTAACCTGCTGGACTTCCATGGTGATCACCGCAAGCCTCATGAAAAAAAAAGGGTTTCGGGGAAAGAGCCATAACTCCGTCAATTGTTAATATTTTTAAATAAATTAAGGCGTGTTTTATTCAATGAATAATATACTATTACAAAATTATAACTTTGATTTAATAAAATTATTACTACATATTTAAAAAAAATCCAAACTTTCCTTATTTTTTCCGCACAAAAAGGTATATAACCCCTTAAGATTACGATTAAAATAACTTGACACAAAACGTGGCATGCAAGCATTATGGCTTTGTTTTTTTTACGTCTCTATGACGATCACTAAACACTCTTATTTTTGATTAAAATAATGTTTTAAATTTTATTTTAAAAAATATTGCATAAGTCAAAATAAAAAATAATGGCATATTGATTAATATAATTAATTGACTTTAATAACATTGGAATGTTTAAAAAAATATATCAGATATCATTAAATCGTATTAAAATACTACGAATAAAAAAATGTTAAATTAAATCATGGGTACATGTAATAAAAAAGGTCAAATTCATTCAATAATAAAAGGACGGGATATTTAATCCGATATTTCAGACATATCAGGATTATAAAAGATAATGTATATTTATTAATATATTTTAGACATAAAATAATCAAAAAAGTATTTATGACAAAATAAAATACACAACAAAAGTGCATTTAACAAAATTTAAGTCACCAAATCGATGAGTAAAAAACTTTGTGTGTCATATAGGTAGCTACAAAACAAAATCTATAAAAATTCAAGTATTTTTCAATATATTCATGTAAAAAAGGTATTTATAACGATTAATGATTCGATATTCAAATTAAAACTTTTTTGAAAAGGTGTCGCAACCATCTTTCACATGAAATGATTTTGCGGTGGATGAAACCAGCGCACACGCACCGGCCGTCACATTCGTAGAAATAATTATTACCCCTCTTTACTCCGCGCGGAGAAAGTGGGTGCATGTCAATAGTGAACGCTCGTCCCACTAGAGGATACACAATTAAAGCCTACCTAGGTACATAATAATTTCTGCTGATTCTAAAACATATTAAAATGGAATAAGTTTTCAGACTTTCGAGCACATTTTTCAGGTTTTAATGTGAAATATTACAAATCTCAAAAACACTCGATTAGTTCAGAAGTCAAACAAATTTGACACGACACCGCGATAGGTTCTCGAGAAGCGATAATTAATCTTTGAGGTATCAGGCCATGTCACAATTAAGTCCTTTCCGGCATCGCTTCACTTCATTTCTAAAGAATTAATTACTATTGGATAAGTTCCCGTCCGGCGATTGAGTTCGTGAAGCCAGGAGAATTACAAAGTTTCGACGAACTTCCAGGTATTGACGTGTAGATAGAATAGGGGGTTTAAGCTCGTGATTGAGGTGCGTTCTACACCGCAAGTTGCGATTCAATTCGCTTAGTGAGCTGTTTAGGCTCGCATGGAACGGAGAAAACTCACTTAAGAAAAAATAGCATTGTTAAACAAGCTCGTCATTTGAAAAAAGTACTTCTCTGCAAGTATAAAATTTTCTGCAGGATTGGTCAAAAATTTAGGAAAATGTCACTCGTTGAACAAAAATATTTGGAAAAAAATGTCACGAAATAAAAAATGGAGATTGCGCACCCCCGGAACGAGTACAGGCAGTATAATGTCGCAGCCGCATTAAACTAATTAACCCTCTAAACGTTACAAGTTCCCAGCGTACAGCAAATAAATTTCATACGAGCGCGCGATTGAGGAAAACCCGCATCCCGAACGTGTCGGAGATTTGGAAATCGAGAAGTTTGCCCGTGAGTGCGCTATCCTACAGCTCGGGCCTTCGCTAGCTGCCCACCAGCTCGATCTGGCGGTACTTCTTCCTGAGGTTGGAGACGGGGTCCCGGAACAGCACGGGATCCAGGCGCACCCTGCTCCGGACCAGCGGCATGTACCCGAACACGGCGGCGAAGGTGTTCAGGCAGGACTGCCGCTGGATGAAGTGGTCCGGGTCGTTCCACGGCGACCTGATGACAATACATACATTCAAAAATCAGTTAGCAATAGCTTTCTTGTGCCATTCAAAAATGGCTGGCATTACGAAAAGGGAAGAAAACATGCACGAAACCTTTTAAAAGCCAAGATATAAGAAAAATTTGAAAAATACTCGTACCTATATGAACATATACATTCATATTTTCAACTACTTTTACACGTATCCTTTTATTCACCATCCAATTAACATATTTTTGTCTATACTATAGAATTAACACTATTATTAAATTTCTTAATGCTATTTTTCATCTGGCATTAATTATAATTTATTAGTATTATTTATTTTTTTTGGCACAAAGATTTATTTATATAAAAACTGCTTTATATACATATTCTTGCACATAAACTGTACCTATTGGAAGAGCACTGTCTGATATAATACAGTAAAATACTAATGTAGCAGGCAGGGCATCAAATGTAGTATTTACTTAGCTGCAAAATAAATAAATAAAATTCAATAGCAAAATAAAATCTTAATAAAAATAATCGAATTGAAATAATCGATTGCTACAACTAAGTTTTTACAGTGATGTATTAGAGTTATTTATTTAGACTGTCCGCAAACCCGCGAAAAATCTTTTAAATGTGTCTTAAATATATGCGACGGGAGAAAATTCTGTGTCCCAGTCCCGTCACCTACAGAAGGGGTTTAGTTCAACTCTGCACAACTTTATACTCTGTGGTCAGCACATTGAGCTGCATTTTGGAAACATAAATTTTGTAAAACAAGGGAAATTAAATATTTATCTCACAGAATATGTATTTAAATCTGAAAAATATGATAATAATTGTGACATGTATTTTATTTCGTAGAAATTCCGGTTGGTAATGTCATAACTTTTCGCATGACGTTACAGAATAGAATATTAGAATATCAACATATCTTGATGAATAACATATTACTTTGTAAAAAAATTCACATTAATGTATAAACTACTATTCTATCTAATTTAAACGAATATAAAAGCTTATTAATT
This sequence comes from Agrypnia vestita, assembly GCA_016648135.1. Lineage (NCBI taxonomy): Eukaryota > Metazoa > Arthropoda > Insecta > Trichoptera > Phryganeidae > Agrypnia > Agrypnia vestita. The sequence goes on from JADDOH010001449.1 coordinate 37,734, forward strand.
GACAAAAAAAATTAACACGTGTTTCTTTAATTTACACTTGAGATTTTATTTATCTAATGAGAGATATGTTTAAGTAAAAATTCCATAAATGATTCACATATAAAAATATCACAGAAACTTGCACTACTAAAACAAAGAAACAGAGGGCGTCTGCAAAGGACCTGGCACGATCAGATGAACCAAATATTGGAGGACGGCCGAAGCCTCACATCGAAAGCTGTAGACTGAAGAGTGCGAATGAGAAGATGAATAAGTGTGGACGAATGTACACCATCAGAAAAACTGAGAATATCTTAAAAGTACTTAATAATTGCCAGAATATCATGGGCGTCAACTTAATTTTTATTTATTTATTGTTCACAGGAAATATTTACAGGAAGAAATTATGACGGTTAAACTGCCTCACAATTTAATGTATTTTATGCGTTTTAAATAAAAGTTCTATAAACAATAGAAAAAACAGAAGATGGTAATTTAAACAACATAAAAAAACATCGTTACTTAGTAAGCTACAGTAGAAAATAAAATTCAATGTAAAAAGATGTTAGCTTATTAAGGCGAACAAATCAAACATCAAAATGAAAAATTGATTTCTATACCTACATTTAAGCAGGTTATGAATCGTATCAAGAATATTATATATGAACTGTTCTGTAGGGGAATAAACAATGTAAAGGTTTTAATATACATTGAAATATTTAAGGATTAAATACATGCAATTAAAAGAGTTTAATTCCGGTACCTACCTATATTTTTTTAAATTATACAAACACACAAATAAAGAATAATACAAAAAAGCTATAAAAACAAACCAAATAAATTTGTTGATAAGAAACATGGTGATATGTTTCCCACCCACAAAATGATAAAAAATACACCAAAAAATTATGATATTTATTACATAGGGATAAAGCAACACTATAAACACGAAGGATTTGTGTAAAGTATTGTACTGGCTTCCAAAGAATCAATCCTATCACAATGAAACTCGAACTATAATTGGTCAAATATATTTAGTAATAAGCAACTATAAATTAATAAAACATTTAAAGACACATGAACGAAATATCTCTTTCAATCATTCTTCAGTAAAGCAGTGTAAGGTAACACCGACAAAAGTATGGTTTCGACTTTTTGTCTCTAAAAATATTTTTGTCTATAGAAGATGAGTTATTTTTCGCTTCATTAAGTATTTTATCATAAAGATTTTGAGAGGGAAAGTCGTAGAGATGGTGAAAATAAGTCCATACCGTGAAATTGCACAAACGCGTAATGTATTCACATTGTTAAAACGTTAAAAAATATTTAGGGACACGAAGATAAAAAACTGAGCAAAAAAGTATTATTGCTACAATATTTTCAAAATAACATCATTACAAAGACATAAATGTGAAATCTAAAGTACATTTGTTTCCGTTAGGCGACATGTACCTTAAGGGGGAAATTATTATTTAAATAACAATTATCTTGTGATTAACACCCTTACGCACTATACTATTCCACATATCGTGTAAATGCAAGACTTATGACCTATTTTTGCATAACAAAATAAATTTTATTATTTTTATATTTCTTATAATAAAACAATCACACTTTAGAAGGGATATTTTTGCACTCATTTTTTTTAAAATAATGATGTAATTGACACAAATGTGATATTTTGTTACGTAATACTAGAACTAACGATGTAAAAAAATACTACATTCTTAACTCAAAAACTTTTTTTGTACGGTCTTGCTATCGAGGTGCGACGTCTCGCACAAAAAATGATATCAGCACCAACAGATTTCAATAATAGTATGTTATCAATTTTAAATTCATATTTTCAAAATTAAATGTCTCACTACAATGGGTACCATAATCTTTACGCCAGCCATTCAAATCTAAACAAAACATACTTATAAATGGCCAGATTTTAAATAAAAAAATTAACACTTTTAAACTATTAAAGCTGTTAGGTAGAGAAACCAATGAAATCTAAATAAAACGATAAAGCGTTATATTTATATTTTGAAAAATTACTCGACTAGAAGTATACATAAAGCCACGGTCGTAGGCATCCAAGTGTTTAAGAGGAGGCCAAAGTTTGCGTGTTTTGGGTTAAAACTCGTGTGGGTTATCTTTAGGCTGGATACAAAGTTATTCAAAACTTACAAGAAAGTTGAGCGGAAAAATTAAAGGCACCGAACATGATAAAGTTTTCGCGACATTTTATGGTATTCATTTTGTGGGGAATAAAGAAAGCAATCTACATTTTGTTGGAAACTAATAAAAGTTCCAATTTTTTGTAAACAATTTTCGAATATCCTTGACTGATTTATTACAAAATTACGGTGGATTATTTTAAAATTTATTTTATATCACAAATTTATTCGAGTAAGGGGGCTTCTTTTTAATTCCATACAACCATCGTATCATAATACTCTCTTGTACTCTTTGTACAGTTAAATCACATTTTTTTGGAGGCCATTAAACATTGAATTTCTTGAAAGTATTGATTTACCAAACATTCTTGCCAATAAAGAATTCGCGTAATTCACGTTTATTCTTTTAATTGTAGTAACATGAAATCGAATACGGTACTTTTCCATTTAATATAAAAAAAAATCAAATAAGCCATTAAAAATAAAACAAATAAATGAGTTGACAAAAAAACATTGAATCCCACAAAATGAAAAAAAGCGATAGTGACATCAACAGTATGCATGGAGCACAATCTTGTTGGAACCACATGTCATTACTTTCAAAAATACAAAGATTACGATCAATTTCAAGTCAATGTAGAGCCCAATCTTGAACAAACTCGCAAAGGCTACGACGGACTGGTGGCTTGAGTTCTCGGGTCACCACAATCTTATAAGAATGTGAACACAAATATTTTCCCAAAATACGCCAGGTTATCGTCGTTGAAAGGTCCAATTCTTTGTAAATAATAAATGAGAAATCTGTATCCTCTGTAACACTTATTTCTGAGGGTCTTACAGCAGCAATATTTTCTTAAATTCGTGCATTTCTTATCGGATGTCTTATCGGTGTTTTAGTGTCGCGAAGAGTAAAATCATTTTCAAATTTTGGAAAAGCAAACTCAGTAGGTCAATTACGCGGAACACGAGTTTGACGAAATTTACATTGAGTATTCGCAAACAAACGCATATTTTCATAAAACGTTGGCATGATTAACAAACTTTGTGCAAGCGAACCTTTACTTAACCATGGTGGATTGTCGGAGTATACTCAAATAAATTAATAAATACACATAAAAAATCAGAAAAAAACTATGGTTAATATCATTTAAATTGTAAAATATCCATTACAACTTCTTCTTCTCTTTTGTTGGTTTCTTGTAGCCATTTCTTCAACAGCGGCTATATCGTGGGGCCATATCTTTTAAGGTCTTCCAACGCCTCTTATTCACCCAAAGCGTCAGATTCAGAACTCTGGGAGTCCATCTTGTGGCTTGAAACATGTCTTTCCTATTGCCATTTTAGTTTCGCTACACGATCCACGCTATCCACTACTCTGGTTCTGCGCCTAATTTCATCATTTCTTATTCTATCTCTCGGGCTGATATTATATCTCCATGGATCGTTGCGCGCATTTGAGCTTTTCTACATTTTTACACGTTTACAATGCTTAAGAAAGAAATGGGGCAAGTGGAGATTACCTGGCGCCGGCGGTCTGCGGCGGCTCCTTGTACTGCTTCCGCTGCGTGAGCTTGATGGGCGGCCGCCGGGTGACGTGCGCCACCAGGCAGTTGATGAGGATGTCCTCGCAGTTGTGCGCCTGCGCCACGGCCTTGTGCAGCAGCGGCGGCAGCCAGTGCGCGTACAGCGTGTGGTAGTAGCGGTGGTACACGGCGGCGCCCGTCAGCACGATCGAGTACTCGTTGGTCCACTTGGACGTGTAGCCCCAGGCGTTCTGCAACAAGGGAACAATGCCAACATTAGCAACCGACCCTCGTGCCCCTATCCCACTTTCGCGACTCGCCTCGCTGTTAAAAGTTCGCCGAACAGTATACAGCGACATCTCGGAATGCGTCCAAAACCAGATTCTTGGACTTACACCAAACACATCGCGAAATTGTTTGATGTGCAGAGGATTTAAAATCTTCTACAGCCTACTGAAAACAATACAAAATACGGTAAAATAATATAATTTAGTTTAAACTTTACTATGAAAAACTTTTAAATGCTAATCATTATGTACTACAACATGTTTCTTAACGTTATCCATTATAAATTATTATAAGTCGATTTGATTTAAAATAAGAAACCAAATAAACAGTGAAATTAAAAAAAATCAGAACTTATACCATATAAATATTTCCCATAAGATTGTAAAGGAATAATGATTAATCCATTCTCATGAAAAAAAACATATTGTTATTAGCATATTTATACATTAATGGGGTTAATTATTGAACCAGACGGATAATTTATGCAAAACGTGCGGTTGTACTGAGGTTCTATTCTTGGCGTTTCGCTAGTCATATCACAGCGTTCTCAAGAGAGCGCCCTATCGCCGCTGGCGTCAAGGACGTACAAATTTATGACTCCAGCGAAACATCGAGAATCTAATCTTAACACATCTATACGGTTCGTATCAAATATCCGTTTTTTTTTCAAAACCTAAACATGTTAAACGACCATAAAACAAAATATAAATCCGTAGTCCAGTGGGCACAACACTAGCATCTCATAATGGAGGTTCCAGGTTAGATTCCTAGTGAGGTAACATTACATCAATTTGATTGTGTCAATCCTGAGTGTTTTTGTAGAGTGTTTCGCCACATTATTTGGGCTTCATGGTCTATAGTAGCATTAAAATTAAAAAAAAAATTGATCCAAAATCATCAATCAAAATAAATTGAACACAATATTCGAGAAAGTGATCGATACGATAGTAATAGCGTAACAAAAAGTGTTTTTCGGAAGAGTTTCTAGAGATAATTAGTGCTAAAAAAGAAATTATATAATTGTATATGAAATATTCTAGAAACATTTAGTTGCTGTAAGTTTTAGAACGGTGCTCCTTGTACTGGTAAATTTGCATAATAAATTAATGTTTAAATTGTTCTAGCATTTCATTTGCCTCCCACAGCCACAAACCGTGACAATATTCTACTTATAAAAATTTCTATGCTTTCTTCTTCCTTTCGCACAACTAATCCCAAACTAACGACCTCGTCAACGTCCTGATACAGATACCTATAATCATTATAGTATCGAAACCTGGCGACTCAACGTGGTAAGCATAATGTCTGCTTAAATTATTATTTGTTACAACAGTTGTTAAAAACTATAAATGTATAGTTACAACATTTACCGCCTTTTTCCTTTAAATTGTGAAATTATTATGACACAATAATCTACACTAATATTTAAAGAGTTAAGTTTGGAAGTTTGGATATGGGAGGTAATCTCTAAAACTACTCATCCAATTTCAAAAATTCTTTCACCAATATTTAGAATGAACTTTCAAAGTTGACCTTGGCTGTATATTATCCCGTTAAAATAAAAGGGATTTTCGTGGAAACCAATTTTGCAACGAAAAAACTGTCGAGCAAATGCGTTTCTTACGAACGCTGCCTTAACGGTAAAAGATAAATGAATGCTTTCTAAAGAAAAGTTATAGAACGTACAAAGGCTTGTAATGATATTTGTTGCTGTAGCCAGGCCTCGTGATTGAAGATCCCCTCGCCATTCTGACTTAATTGTTTTTGCTGCGCCTCTCATGAGCTTTGCGATGGGAAAATAGCCCTATTCGAGAGGCGCACTCTCTCCCGCATATTTCACATAGAAAGGGGTCAGGTTGTATTGGTCGGTCCCGTTGACGCATGGTTGCGTCTCGCTTCTCATTTTTTAACCGTCTGGCCGCCGCAATACCATCAGCCCGAGAGAAAACTCTTCTCCAGCTCACACGATCTGCCAGCTGCTCCCAGTTCTCAGGTGCTCCGCATGGGCTCAGCGCTTCTCGGAGACAGTCTTTGTACCTTTTCTTCTGTCCTCCGCTATGCCCTTTTTCGCCTGTCCACTATCTCCCCATATAAGACCCACTTGTGATCGCCCACGCGTAACACATGCCCCGTCCATCTCAATTTCCCTTCTACGATCGTGTCTTCAAGTGGCCGATATTTCGAGCGCCGCAGAACTGTAATGTTAGATATATGGTCGGTGGACAGTCGACAGAGAGATATATGGCTCCAGTGGATCTGTAGAATGCGGCGAAGGAATCGTTGGTGGAATATGTCCAGACTCCTTACGTCTTCTGTAGGGTACCCAAGTCTCCATACCATACAGAAGTATGGGAAGCACAAAAGCTTTATAGACCGATATCTTTGTTTATTTTTTTTGTAACGATATATATCTACATGTTAAGGTTAGTTTCCAAATTGATAAAATATGACTAAAATATATATTTAAAATTAATTTTAATCTGTCGGGGGTAATTTAAATGGGTAATGTTAAATTCTTATCAAAATAAATAAAGGGAAATATTAAAAATTTCTTTTTGCACAACATTGTTTGGACGTTTTACGACGAGTACGATCGAGTACGAGTATTTAACGATCGATTTTTTGCAAAAATAAAATAAAATGCGCTGAACATTTGTATATATGTCGCTTAAAAAAATTAATATCTTTTTTCCGTATGCGTTCTCAAAACATTCATATAATGACACATAGCCGACCATACTATCAAGCAGAAAGCAAATAGCAATGGTCGCGTAACGGGCATAAATAACCGCGCAGCGCCTACTATCAGCCAAGCGGTCGGTGATAGCCAGTTGCTTTACCTCTAACGTTATTAAATAGAACAAAAAATCAGGTTGACGTCAGGTGGGGTATAATCATATAACATGTAAATAAATTCTGAAGTTAAAATATTTTCATAATATTCATTCGCATAAAAACAATTACTAGAATAAACAAAACAAGTTAACTAATTAAGCGAAAAACCAATCAAATTAGTTCGCGAAATGTTTCATATCCGGTTGATAATAGTTTTTATTGCGCGGATGATCTGTAAACAGAATTAGTGTATTGCATTCGTATGAAACATAAAAAACAAATAGAAAATACATTAATCGTCAAAGTGGATGATAAAAAACAAAACGATACACCTATATAATATGTAGGTACATTCGAAATAACAAAATAATATTTTTGTGAAATTATTTTGTACCGAAAAAATAAATTGTCGGGTTAATTGTGATCGATGTACCGCATCAGTGGATGGAAGTTCCCCCGATGCGGTTGTTGTGAAGGAGAAGAATTGCCACCCGAGCGGGAGAAGCCTTCCGTGTTCGGTGTGTGTGGTCGCGTATATGAAAGTGAGAATGAAATAAGTACAGAAAAGCTAAAAAGGATAGAGGCAGCAATATAGTGTGCAAGTAGTATCTACTCACTGTTTGACGTTGCTATTTATTTTAATATCTTTACAGGATCGTTTGCGAAAACACCACACATTTATTCAGATGATCGATTTTATATTTATTTATAAAGTTACGCTTTATTTTATTGAACTAAGGTCTCCGATTCATAATTAAGTATGTAGTCTGATATGTGAGGGTGATGTGGAGGAGGAGACCCTCGATCGTATCTTTAATGCCTGTACCGAGAATTAATTATGAGGCATTTACATTTGCTACCTAGATTTCAACACAATTTTTTTCCCGACAGTTAAATATTTATTATATCGTAAACTTAAATATACATATGCAAGGAAATATATATTGGGAGCAATATATATAGTATATTGCTCCCAAAATTCCGTAAAAAATCAATGTAGATTTTCTCATTAGCGACATCTGTGGGGATTTAGGGGAATGAAAATGGCTTTGTACAGGCCGCATGGAAAAGGCGCTTACAACTCATATATGAAAGCTTTTCACGCAATTTGAACATATATACAACTTCCAAAAAATGAATAAGCATGGTATATTCTATCATGGGTGGAAATGGCGAATGTTACAATTGTGTAAAGTGATCACTTAAGCCAACCATAAAAAGACAGGTCATAAGTCCTGTTACACCCAAATGACTTCTATACCTACTTTCCCATAATTAATACAGTTTCGTCTCTGTGAGATATCTATAATATACACTAATTGATTAATAATGTCTCTGTGACATAAATCCAGCACTGTTCTGAAAGATTTGAACAAACTCAAAATATTCTGAACTGTATTCTACAGTTAGGTACCTGTAGTAGTTGGGTGCACATGCACTTAAAAATAATATCAATATTTACTTTTCGTTTCAAAATATATTTTATTTCACCTTTTCTACTTTCTGTTGTTAAAATAAAGAAAGATAAGCGAAAATTATTTTTTTAATGCTAAATCGCAGGTGGCGGTAGTAGAAATACAACTCACATACGAAAACAAGGTGTGCAAGTTAGACATATATACAACTTTCAAAAATTTGATAGATATGGTAGTCTATCTTGGTGGAATTGGTGAACGTAACATTGTAAGTACGTTACAGTGTAAAGTGATGATTTAAACCAGCCGTTCGATAGGTCGTAAGCCCTATGAGCACCCAAAAATACTTCCATACCTACTCTGCAATATAAAAAATAGCTTCGTCTCTATGAGATATCTTGATTAATGATTAAGCCGACTCCAAATGAAATGGGAAATGCGATTAAAGAAAGAAGAAGAATGATGTTTTCCTGGGGAAAAAATCCAGTAATGTGTTCTTGAAAAATTAAGACAAAATATTCTGAATATACTAAATCGTGTCGAGATTATTTGAGAGATCACACCATCAAAAAATTATAAGAGTAATACGTGGACGCGGACCCATCTCACAGGACGTAAGACGCGAGGAACGAAATTTTAAAAACTCTGCAGAAACGACTATAAAGGAAAAAGGCAAAGAACTGTTTTCATCTCAAAAATAAATAACCGGAAAAGAAAACCCCCCGAGCACAGTGTAGAATTTAACATAGCGGCGCCATCTGCCGTGTTTGTCCGAAAGGATTGAAAGAATTCAATAGAGGACTACTCCCGCGCTACATAAAACTGCAATAAAAATGTAATAAATACCTTTGCGGACCGCTAAGATTACAGAGGCGGAGGGAGAGGATCAGCGGCATTATCGGGCGGGAGACCCGCAGCCAGTTGGAAGAGGCTCGTAGAGATGCGAGGAGAAATAAAATAAAACGCTTCATGCTCGCCGGTACGGTTATTGGAATCTGTTTGTCTACTTTAAATGATCTATAGATATAGGTATATCAAATATAAAAAATACGAGAAGATTTTTTATTAATTGAAAATCAGTCAAGTACCTACCTAGTCTGCTTTGTTTATAAAATAGCGAAATTGTCCTACCGATCACAAACTAACTTGTAACAAGTTTTAAAATAATGTTAGTACTTAATTTATATAATTGTCTCGTGTCATGGCTACGGGAGACAAATGAAAACACTGGAAATTAATTAACTATTCATTAATGAGCGATTTATTATTTTGATAAGTTGACAAAGTCACTGGACACGGAATGAACTAGTACACAATTTCTTAAATCTCACCAATTCGCACTTTATCGGTAAGAACTCTCCCGATATTTCGCTTCAATTAATCTGCGCATCACTGCTATCACACGCGCGCCAGTAACACCGATCCCAGTTAGGTACTTCGCTCTATTATTGTTGCTGGTATTTGTCGCCTCGAGCTCCATGATTGACCGACCTGGCCGTCGTTTCGCGGCTGATATCACGTCGATAGAAATGTCAAAATAAACAACAAACTGTCAGTTCTGCTTTTTAAACGCGATACTCTGAATTTCAAATTGGTTTCTATATCGTTAAATAATATTTATATAATATTAATCAAATACTTATATTTTAGACAAACCTCAGATCGCGATGACTGATTTGCGTGATGATAGAAATCTGTTTGACATCTGTCGCACCTCTTTATAAAGTAATAAAAATGATATTTTAGAACACCCATTTTCATGCTATTATTGTACAACTTTTGGGTATTGAGAAGTGATTGTGCAGTATAGTCTATGTAGACTTTAAAACACAGGATGCAATTTCTGCTTCCCGCCTTGGGTTTTTACTATATTTGGAGTAGATTGGTCTTGTGGTTAGAACTCTCGTGATCGCGGGTTCGAAAATCACTCCAGATTAGCAAGTTAGTCCTATTTTCATAGCGCAAGCGTTTAACTTAGTTTGGAAATAGTACGAATATTGATGTCGTTCCGTCAGTGTATTCCGCGTTCGCATCTCTATTTTTTATTTAAAAAATCTGTTATACTCCACATTTCCCTCATTCAACACGGCATTTAAAAGCTATGTAAATTCACAACTACTTTTCAAAGTTTTCATCCATAAATTTAAAAGTCGTAAAAGTAAATTAATGACGGAATAGAACGGGAATAAATAAATTCGTCCCGTCTATTTTTGTTGGTTGTTGGGGTAACAATGACTATTATAACAAACTTGCTATTTTAAGAATAAGGTGGACGTAAACCTACCTCGTCTATTTTTGTGTATTACTAATTAAAATTTGTGTGCTAACAATTACTAAAATAGTAACATTGTTATTCAAAGTAGGTCGATGTATATTTTTGAATCTGATTTAATAAACAAAAAAGGTGTCGCTCTATCAACCACTTTCTCTAATTTTCTCTCTGGCGAGATATTCGCCTTCGTCCGATATATAAACATGCAGGATCAACTCACACTGAGAGTAAATTGAAGAAGAAGACGAAAAAATGCCTCAAACGAATTCGACATTTTTACAGAAATATTCCTACTATTTTCAAACTAAACGACACCGACCTGCATATTACTAGGCATACTTAAACCGCTAGACCAGCAACCACATCCGCCAGATATAAAATGTGAAAATAATTCTCCAAAAAAATTTTTTTTCGCGAATCACAAAAAAAAAACATTCCAATAGAAAACAGACTTCACACATAGGAACTGAATGTATGGAAATTTATGGGTAAACGGTGGAATTCATAAAACATGTCAAATATTTGTTCGCGATCCCCCGATATCGATCGGACCGACCGCGAGCCGTCCACGAAATTCGCAATAGCGGCGACCGCACCACACAACAAACCCAACTTCCGGAGAACTCGCCGTGCGTTACGGGACTCGGGAAATTGGCCGTCGTAAACTTGAAGAAACATCGAGGGTGTGAAGTACAAAGCGTAAGGAGAAATAGTGGAACTATGGCAGTAAATTAATTGAATAACACAATATTCCCACGTTTCCGTGACGCTGATTGGAGGCATTACCGTACCGACCCCCCCCCGCGGGCGGGCTAATGAGCTTCCGCTGCAGGAAATGACATTTTGGACCTTTATTTTGTATGCGATATATTCTACTTGGCAACACAGAGAACGCGAGCGGTGATGCACTTAATTCCAGGCGATGGCATCACCCGAAAATAGGAGGCGAGTGCAACACATGGACAATACTGCTCGGGGCAAAACAAAACAAGTAAAAAAAAAGAAAAACAAAAGCATTTTATTACTACTTTATTCGTGCATGCTTACCTTGTATAGCACCATTGAAAAGATGAGTAAGAAACAAAAACCATCCTGACAGTTTAAACACTATTAAGAAAAAGTACACAAGAAAGCAATCAAAATAACAATCACAAATTAAAATAAACACATTTTGAAAACATGTAAATTATAAAAAAAAACAATTATGTAAATAAAAAATTATATAATCGCCAGCATTTTTCTCTTTAAAGTGGTCAAGCTGTCGTGGAATACGTCTACAAGCTTACTCATTGCCCAGCTGTGTATGTGGTAGTGATGAGTGTATGTTTGGATAAATTACACTAATCTTGTCGCCAGTCTTAAGTTAGCATTTATCGCAATACAATTATCTAAATATGTAGTTTTTTGACAGTAACCAATATATAGTATAATAATACCAATATCATTAAACGAAGATTTTACCGGCATTTATTTATTTAAATTTTACGTCACCGCAGTGCAAAAGCGACTACAAAAGCTACATATATACACATTACAGTTTTCCCTTCCTCAACCCTTATCCCGGCCACCTTCTCCTTTTACTGCCGTGTGCTTTGTTTTTTTTTTTAATATTTTTAATTATGTCTTGTTTTGTATTTGGCTTCATTATGTCGCTTCTTCAGTATTTTTCCTATTAACAATAAAAAAGTGGTAGCTTTCTGATGCCAATTTTCAAAAAGGGTGTTAAAAGTGACTTCAAAAACTATAGACCTATTTGCATTCAATCTTCAATACCAAAACTCTTTGAAAAACTTTTACTGAATAAGATAATATACCTACCAAATTAAACCCGTAATATCACCCTTTCCAACATGGTTTTTTCTCAGGTAGGTCAACAACTACTAACTTATTACAGTATAAAAATTACATATCTAATGAACTGGTAAAGGGAAACCAGGTAGACTCAATCTATACAGATTTATCTAAAGCATTTGACAAAGTATCACATCTAATATTGATTTATAAAATTCATGCATTCATGGCAAATTATTACAATGGTTAGGTAGCTATACTAGTTATTTATGCAATGGAAGTCTTTCGATAAAGATTAACTCATCATTATCAGGAGAATCATCGCTTTGAGTGGAGTTCCACAGGGTTCACATGTTGGACCAATCCTGTTCATCCTTTTTATAAATGACATTGCCGACATTTATAAAAAGGATGAACACGATACTAAATTACCATTCATTCCTCACACTGACTTGATAACTAATAAAGGTCTCAAAATGTTGGGGTTTGTTTTAAGAGCTGTAGAAAACTTTACAGACCTGCACACTTATAAAGTCCTCTCCACTTCTCTTGTCAGACCTCAGGTTGAATATAACTCGATCATTTGGTCGCCTCACTATTTTAATCATTCGACGGCAGTTGAATGAATCCAAAAAAAGTTCTTAAGATTTATTAATTACAAATTAAATATACGCTTGGAGGATATCAATTACGAATATCTCCTCAGTCGTCTGCAACTATTAAACTCATCTGTGAGATGTAGCGTGAGGGACCTAATATTTCTATATATAATTGATTGAACCTAACCTAACCTAACCTAATATTTCTATATATAATTGATATAATCGCGATTACTTGTGACGGTCTAATTCGGGTTTTTCTCGAAATTTAATTCTTCTGTCTTAGTCTCTATGAGACATCTATAATATAGCTTGATTAATGATGTCTCCCTCGAGATAGAATCCAGTATTCCAGAACATATTCAAAATATTCTGGATAAACTAAATTGAATTTAAAACAAGCTCTCAATTTCCACAAATTCTAGTTTTTTGAGGTAAATTTGTTTTCAATTTACTAAAAATGATTTTGAAATTGTGAAAATCACAGCTTTATTTATTGAGTGTACAAGTGTATATTAAAAAAAAAAGTTGTAGAATATATGTTTTATTTTTTGTTTTTCTATTATCTAAAATAATAATGTATCGAGCTTAATAACAGATACACAATAATAATGACGGTCTAATCTACTTCTGCCGACATGTTTAAACAGTCATTCTGAATATCTTGAGTCTTGTCCGTGAACCTCTGGTAGTGCACCAGTAAGCATTTTCTTAATCCCGTGCGTCATATTATGTTTTTACAATGCATAAATAATAGTTTGTCTTATTAAATATTGTTTCAATAGTAAAAAGAACAAATAAATAAAATAAAATAAAAATTATAAATATTAGCAAGACTATCGGCCACTACCTGTCCGGCTGCGTGTACACTTGTCTGGGGTAGGTAGCAATTATAGATTATTTCAATACAGCACATTTCGAAATTGTATAAATTTAATTATTTTAATTATTTTTTCGGTTAGGATAATTTAAGTCCATGTAAATTGTAAAGCCTGGGTATTAGACATGAAGCTAAGGCTCAAATAGGAATAATTCAGTAATCCCACTACTCCATATTTTGTATACTCGTAGTATTGAAAACACGGTGTTAGGAGCGCGAGTAATACCGCGTTAAGTTTAAATGGGTGGCAGACATGTAGATCATCTAAAGCCACACAATCCGATTAATATGAAAAGCCATAAATTTACGAGTTAAGAGTTGAGTACTGACTATTTGAAATAGGCGGGTAAAGTACGATGACCCATTTGTCGGGAGTGCAGAATCCTAAAATTTCACCACGACTTGGTGGTAGGCGGTAGGTAGACCTTACCAGAACCAACATTATTAACGTTTATTATTAACGGGGAAATTGCTAATGACGCGGCGATAGCCGAGTATGTATTGCTTTTTAATGTTTTTTTAAAAGAAACATTTGAAAACAAAAATTATATTTTCAATTATTACGAAAATAAAGAATATATACAAGTATTTATAGTATAAAATACAATTTAGAAATTAATATAAAAATATTAACACGCTTACAAATTCAGGTTAACCAACGTTTGTAAATTCTTAAACTATTAATATGCTTACAACTTGTGAATATTTTACAAATCTATGACAAATTTTATTTGAATATTTAATGATAAAAAGATGTTTTCACATATTTTTATATTTGATTTTTTATTATTTTTAATTTTTTTGTTATTTTTTAATACTTTATATCATTTGCTTAATGTTTTGTTAATCATATCTCTTTTCATATATCTTTATATATAACTTTTTACATTTTTTTAGTACATTGTTTTTTTTTAATGGTAGGTACGTTGTACCGTGTAAAAAATAAATAAGAATACGTGAAAAAATCGAATGCTATAATAATAATAACAATAAAGATTTACACTAATAAGTTAAGGTATCGTATAACGTATTAATGTCTCCGTATCTTTTTCTTAAAACATATATAAATATATTGCTTATAAGTAAACTGAACAAAACAACAAACCTACTAACGATCCGGTTTCGCAGATTAATGAAAAAATTGTATTTTTTGAATCAATTATTCAAATAAAAAATTAACGCAAACAAAACAAAAACAGATATAAAATTATTTTTTTATTTTTAATGTGATAAGAATACACATTTTCAAAGAAATAAAATTGTACGGCAACACAATTGTTTATTATAATTAAATAAAACGATTTTCTTTTTATTCACACCAGCAGCGGTCTGTTATCGTTATCCGGGATTCAGAATTAATTATAATTTAAGGGTTCAGGGAGAGAAGTGGCCATTGTTTTGCGCAGGCCCTAAACAATGAAAATGTATACAATTTGGTCCAGACCGCGAGTAGTTAAGGTGTCCAGAGGCTAGAGGGGGCGAGGATGGAATAAATATATTGTTGTCAGGTCGTAAAGAGTAAATATGCAAAATATGAAACGGATGGCAATAAATGTAATATAATTAATACTCCTTCATAATGGAATGATGAGGTGAGATGGCCAGGTAGAGGATTGATTTAGCCTACGCCTTTACTCAGGATCCTAAAAAGAAACTATGCAAAATTTCAAGCGGACGTTACATCGTAGACATGTAAAGTAAAACGGTATTTGAATGAATTATTCTTACCCACTGTAGTATTTGCAACGTGACTGCGGTTGAAAACACATGTTATGAGCTTTTGTAAGAGGTCTGATTGATCTGATGATTGAACCATTTTTAACTGTTTCATTTTTCTGTATTTACGTTATGTCTTCAATTTGACAATGTTCTACAATTTATATGTTTAAAATTTGGGTGCGTGTGCTTGTTTACGAGCTTTAGAAGTTATACTTCTTTCGAATTAATAAAATAAACAACGCATTACTTCTCACAGCACAACCGTTAAAGTACAACGAAATGTAGAAATATTTGAATGTAAGGAAGAGGAGTTAAAAGAGAACAGAGGAAGAAACATTGAATTGTATATATAGCTATCTGTTTTGACGGTATCTGATAATCTACATGTTTCGCACTTGCGAAATTTGGCTGGAGGCGGGGATCTGGGGAACGATTTTGCAGTAGGCCTTGAACCTGGATGCTCGTAGCGCCAATGAACCTTATTCGAATAAAAATTTTCATGTACCTACCTCGTTAAGCGCAGATATGACTTTTTACAAAATATTGGGCATAAAAACACATTTAATGTTGCTTCGTAGCTGCGGGAAGAATGAATGAAAAAACTGGAAATTAATTAGCGATTTATTAATTAATGGTTATTTAACTATTCAATGTACAAAAGTCATTTGAAACGAATTAAACTTAATGCTAGTATTTAAATTACACTATTTAGCCGTAAATACTCGTAAATGAACACTTTATTATAGCTGGATAATATGTATTTAACATTCACTAGAACATTCCATTCAATTTCGATGGTAGTATTTATCGCATTTATTTATTTCACCAATTAGGTACTTCGCTCGATTATTCGCTTTATTTATCGCTTCGATTCCCTAACGATTGGCCACACTGGGCATCGTCTTGTGGCTTGCGGCCGATTTTGCACGGTAACGAACTGTCAAACACGACCACTCACTGTGGCGTCCTATATATATGGGTTTTTTATAAAAGTACTTTGGCTATTTATATTTTTAAAAAATCGATATCCAAATGCTGGCATTTTTTGGATATATGCTGGCTTTCTAGTCTTTAAGAGAAGGTTCTCGTCGCTTCTCGGCGTTTGTAGAAGTTATAGAAGAAGTATAGTTATAGCTATAGAAGATAATTTTAGACTCTCTCAATGTGTCTATAGTACTGTTCCAAGTGAAATATTCCCAGGGGTTCGGAAACTGCGTAAATTCTTTTTAGCATCTCGTTACAAGAGTGTTAATTTTTTTTCATAAAATAAATGCAATAAATTTTATCAATACAAGTAACTAAATTCCAGCATTAAAATTGCCTTAAAAGATATACGACCCTCTTAATGCGACCTTACGTTTTTACAGTTTTTAAGTTGCGTTTGGGCCAAGGAAAGTGGCGAGAGTGAGGAAATTGTAGAGGGTAATATTATTTCATAAGGGCAGAAGGGTTTTCCTCGGCATTTTGCAATGGTGCCAGATGCAACAAATGACTGGGGGTGGATTTGTTAAAAGTACCCCGGAATAACCAGAAATTTGGCAAACACAAACATACGAAGATTCGTAAAAAATGAAATATCATTATAAAATATAAAAAATTAAATCAACGAAAGCATTTCTCAACTAATTAAGCCGTGTTAAAGTAAGCAGCCTTGATAAATAAAATGTTAATAAATTTACATATTCATTACACCATAATAAAGAATACGAAACTTCTTTACTATTGAGCGAGACTCAAAATACTATGTTTTGTATGTTCATGGTGTTCGTGAATGATATATATGTGAGAAAGAAGAAAAGTTATATGACTGCGCTCACGCTAGGCAGTAATGCACCAACACTCTTGACGCATGCCATGGGTGATGTAAATCACGCGTGTTATTGTTTTACATTTAATGTTAATTTAACACATTGATAATAATTATTACTAAACCATTTTTTTGTCATGTCATGTCCAAAATTTAGTGGTTGGTTGGGAGATATTGTGATGGGTAATTGGGAACAAGGCAAGCACTCACCTTTCTTCCTTCGATTTTTTATTTCTCCTCTTGTCTCTTCTATATCTCCAAACTTCTAGCGGCGAGGTGTTTCCCGTTAATTTCAAGGCAAAACACTCGCGTCAAGATTTAAATCTTTGATTCAATTTGCGGTAGTTCACAGCGGAAAATTATGCGGTCACTTTCTTTTCCAACATTTTTTCTATTGCGATTGCAGCTGTTTTTTCCGTCTTGTGGCGGCTTCGATTTTCAAAAGTGGAGCGGCTCTAGTACTTGCTTGCTTTCGGGAATGGGTAGGGACTGGGAGAGAGGGAATACCTTTTTCCTAGTTCACAAATTAATTTATGGCGCTAACAGTGGTGATTATCTAGTATATTAATGTAATAAAATTAAATGTTTAATTTCAATCACAATTTATTTTCTTCACCTACTAATTTCAGCTGATGAAGTGCATCGACATAATTATAATTATAATTATTAAGATAATGAAAATATTATTTCATTCCGTATAAATAAAATAATTAAGTTAAGCAAATGTACATGTCATTATATTGTAATAATAAAAATTATACTTGGAGCAGATTCATCAGTGGCTGATTACCGTGCCATGAGTAAAAAATCGATCAGTAAATGATTAACCTAGTCCAGTGGTCGGCAAACTTTTTAGCCAAAGAGCCAGATATGTACATTACGATTAAAAAAAATTTCCGAGCCAAATCTGATTATTGATTTAGTAAACCTTTATCATAATTTTATCACTTTATTAAATTACGGGTACACTGAATAAAACTTGATTTTATACTTAAGAAAGATTTTATTCATTGATAAAAAATAATATTTTATTAAGGAATACATAAACTTAAATCATGACAAAGACTGACAAACACTTAATGCGAACCTTGCATCTCCTTGGAAAGTTTGAGTAAGTCAGGTTTGCATATTGTTATTCTTCATTTTAGGCACGATTCCAGGTTCTCATCAATAAGACGACTTGAAAAAGATTGTTTGCATTTATATGTAGAATGTGCATTAATATTTTTTCAGCTGATCATAAGAATCAGGAATTCTGTTCCAGACGTTGAACGTGATCATGTCTTCCTTTTCCAAGTCTTTTAAAGCAAACCACTTACGTTGTGAACTAAGCTCATATTTGTTCTTCTCCAATATTTCCAAATCAACATAAAGACGTTCAAATTTAGAGCTCATTCTATTGCAATTGTATTTCAAAGTTACCAATGTCAACGCCAAAAGGAAAAATTTCAAATCTGTTATCTGAAAACTGCTGAGAAACGCTTCCCTCATATTTAAAATGGTTGTTTTGAAATAGTGTTTGTCAATAGAGGAACTATTTTCTTGGCGATACTTCAGCAGAAATCATGAGCAAAATATGTATTGTATCATTTCCTCTTCCGACCGACCCTCGGCGCGCCTGCCCGTGGATATTTGTGCCAGAGCCGCACATGCGGGGCCAAAGAGCCGCATGAGGCTCCGGAGCCGCACTTTGACGACCTCTGACCTAGTATGTTGCTTCCACGTTCGTGCGTTTCGGATTTATACCACAATAATATTTCTAAAACTAATTTTAAACAATAACAGATCTTCTCTTAATAAATTTGAATGTGAACATTAGGGATCGTCATAATAAATAGCAAATTTTTAACTGCTGGCATTTAAAAACGGAAGAAAAATTGTGTAATTTAAAGACAATTTTTAATAGTTTGCTATTTTGTTATACGACGAGGCCAATGGTTAAGAGCTGACTAACTAGCCATACGATTAAGTTATCAGAAGTTAAAGCCTCGTTTAAGGATACCGGCATATTTGTTCTAATTTCATAGCACAAGGGTAGTTTGAAAATAGTAAGCAAATTTACGTGACACATGTACGTACGTACCTCTATACAAAAATGAATAGCCTGCGAGTGCATATCTAATTTAATTTGTTTTTTTTTATAAATTATTGTTTAAATAAATAGATCCATTAGATTTTCATCATTATTGATGGGTTATACTCATTATTATTGTATTTTTTGTGTATTTGTAAATACTTAACAAAATATTCAAACATTATTTCGAATCGATGCCTTACGAGTGTAAAGGCATCATTTTTTGCATATAAATAATAATGTTAGACAATTTAATGGAAAAATTAAAGTACACCTAAGATGCCTTGAAAATAATAATTTGTCAGTATTCGAAAATCATTTTTTATAAACATATCGCAAATAAAAAGAAATGGCATTAAATTTTGCGTATAAATAATATAAGCTTTAGGTAACATGGTTGAAATTAAAAAATCTTTTTATGCTAAATCTAACACCTTATACTTAAAAACCAATTAAATTTAACGAATAACCCATTATTTGATATATTTCCTATTTCAATGTCACAATGTCGATCTCAGCCCCACACCCCTACCACAAATGAGGCCACACGACCCCACCCGAAAGTTGATTCTTTTACATATTTAATTAACGGAACAGTTACAGTGTATCGTCCTGACGAAGGTACAGAGGCATTGAAGCCAGTCGATGTTAAAAATAATCGATGTGGTTAATATAAATTTCATTAATATAATTAAAGAATAAAAATATTATTTCGATAACACTGGTCAAGTAATACGAATAACTGATTGTAAGTTCTTGACATAATAAATTTTTCTTGCTTCAAAAACTAGACAACTACATAAGAACTGAGAATCGGTGGTCGGAGTTCTAACAACGTTTGTTAGTTTTAAAAATATGAATGATATTAATTTATTAAATAAGGTTAATTATGGATGTCTTACAGAGACGAGGCTATTTATTGGGCGTTCGCAGGGCTCACGACCTGTCTTGTATGTCTTAAGTGATCAATTTACACAATGCAAAGTTCCCCGATTCTACCCAAGAACAACCACCACATATATAATTTTTTTTGAAACTTGTGTGAATATATATTATGTTATTTATGCAACTTATTTGACATATTTGATTCAATTACGCTATCGCCATCTATGGTTGAAAATGTATTAATATTTCCGTGAAATAGTAGATTTATCTACTGGATGTAACAGAGCTACTCCACAATACTTTATAAGAGGATTCTTGCCATGATTATGAGTCGAAAATGTTCGAGCAACCTTGACCTATAATATCAATTTTTAAGGAGATATGCAACATCAAAGTTTATATATTTTTTTTTGATATTTCTGACTTATTTTAGCAAAACATTGGACTATCACAACAGTGACTTAAATCTTATATGAAAAATTCTTTCCCTCTACTTAATATAAGTCAAAAAACATTCCATTTTAATTTTTTTATTTTATTTTTTTATTTTGCTTAACTTTTATTGAAACGTTTTATCATTTTATTTAACCGTTTTTGAAACTTTTATTTTATTTAACTTTATTGAAAGGAATGAATTTTTCGTAATCGATGTAAGTTACTGTAATGATATTTCTATGTTTTGTACAAAATAAGTCGGAAATATTGAAAAAAAAATACAAAATTTGATACTGCATGACTCCATAACTATTGATAGGCTTGCTTGATGATGATAGATGCTTGAACATTTTTGACTCATAAAATCAAGACAGGTATAAACCCGTAAAGTATTCTGGACTAGCTCTGTTACATCCTGTATATAGATATTGCTGCTGGTAAATGAGACTTATTTATTTTGATTAGTTTATAAATCAATATTCTTTTTAATGTTTTTTTCATATGAACGTTAAAATGTGTAAAGTGATTATTTGAGCCAGCCAAGACAGGTCCAATAAAGACATACACATGCATGCTTTCCCATATGCATACAGATACACGCTTCGTCTTTGTGAGTCACCTACAATTAACGTTTATCCCTCGGTACAATAAATAAAGAAATTGTATTCGTAGACCATAATAAAAATATTCTGACATTTATTTACTTTTCTTAAATAATAATTACTTAAAAATAGAAATGAATACATAATTATGGTCAGGACAGTAAAATTATGTGAATTTTCTCATTATTATGGGTAAATTGGTATTCAGATTGAGCGAGGGCATCCCGTGGGGCGCGGCCCGAGCGAAATAACGGCCATAATTGGACAAGACAAAGACAAGACCATCTTATTACGGCCAATACCGTCCATATTGGATCTCGCTCGTCTCGGCCAATACTGGTCCCGAGCACCGCCGATATTTTTAGCGAGTATGTAACGACGGCAACAGCTGCTCCGAGTAATGATTCGGCTCCCCTTGGACGCATCCAAGACGAGAATAAGCAACAGCGTAACAAGGCACGATTCCAGAAAAACGCGACATCACGATAAGACTGCGTATTTCGACAAAATGGTCAGATTTACTTCCTGAATGAGTCAGTCAGCGGCCCATGGACCGCTAGTAAACTGCGAGCTCAAGAGGGGAAGGAACGATATTAAACCAGATTTGACTTAAGTGGGGCGATGGGGTAGTAATGTTCGGTGACCTCATCGGGAAGGAAACACAACTCGCGGTGTGTTCCATCGAGTCCAATAAACTGCTCTGCAAAGTTTGCCGACACTTGGCGAAGTGCGGAAAGCGTATCCGAAATAATATGGACTCCGGATCTATACAGTCTGATTAATGGTTTTATTATCTATTTAGAAATAGATAGAAGAGCGAAGAGAATGCGGCAGGCGTTTTACGTTCTCTACGCAGTGAGAAAATCTGAGCTAAATGTCAAGACCACACTGACTGTTTACAAGTGTGTGTACAGGCTCAACCCAATATATGGCACTGACTGTTTACAAGTGTGTACAGGCTCAGCCTAATATATGGCAATCAAATTTGGATCCTAACAGAGAGAGGAGAGTAAGAATCCAAGCTGCAGAGATAAGTTTGTAACGGGAGTCACACGATGGACAGAGAGAGAAGGCAAACACTCGGCATGGAGCTCCTACTCCTCTACTCCTACATATAGAGAAATCACAAATGATGTTTGGATGTGTGCTAAGAATGCCAGAAGAACGATTGTCAGGATGTATCTTCTAAGCAACTCCGGAAGGACTGGTGGGTCGCCCCAGATTAAGATAGGAGAAAAAATGGAAAAATGTGTCAAAAAACAACATGGGTCTTGACTGGTTAACACGTACGGAAGCAGTACAAGACGGGGGAATGTGGAAGCACCATACCGAGTCTTTAGGCTCCCGACTAGGACAAGGGGACGAAGATGATGGTGATGATGATATTATCTTTTTACTATAAGGCACTAAGACATATCGAAATAAAATATCAGAGCGAGCCTCCGCTGCATTGTTCCGCAAGAATGAAGCATTTTGCAAACACGACATACACATAAATTTGCCAGTGAAATACGTGTATGTGTTCCCTGTACTTTGATATGGGATGGAATCATGGACACATAGAAACAATGCTAAAAATATTTAAAACATTTGAGATATAGATCTAGAGATGGCTTCTAAATATATTCTGAATCGGTAAGATTACTAATGACAATATGATATCTAGATGTGGAAAAAAAAACGAATCCTTTAACTAATAGCAATATTATTTTAAGGACCAGAAGAGGTTCTGGAAGACCAAAAAAGGAAGTTACCGATTGACATGAAGAATTAAAGAGTACGAAGATAAGCATGAAGGAGTGCAGGTACTATGGGACCAAAATCCAGCCCTCAGGTGACAGTAGTGTGTCGTAGATCCTGAGGACTGTTGTGGATCCTAACACCATTTCTATTCATCTTTATTTTTAAATATATGTTAAAATTTCTCTTCAAATTTAAAGTATACATAATTCAATATTTTTCAGATTCTTTATTTATAGTGTAATATGTAAACTATATAAACAAGCATCTTCGTATAAAAAAATTCTAAAATGGTTAATAACCGCGGGAGGCAAACTAGCATTACAAATACATAAGTGATATTTTTACAAATTAATCCATCAATCTCCCCCTCTCGGCCTACTGATTAAAAACCACTGTTCGAAATCTTTTCTCCACCTAAATAAATTACGATGTCAATCAAAAAATACACAGCATTTTAAGCAAAATGAAAAAAAAACTAAGCAAAGAATTTTCAGTCGTTAAAGAAACCATTATTTTGATACCTTCACGGTGAATCCTTAACGTTGAAAAGCATTCAAATCATTAAAAATAAAAATAAATAGAGAAAAGTTCCAGTCAATGAAAAGTGAAAGTGCCGGAAAATGGAAAATTTTATAAAAATACTTCATGGTTACATATTTATTAATGAAGGTTAATTATGTATCTGATTTTATTATCTTTCCTTCTTTTCTGTAAAGGTTTCTGAGCAATTTTACCTCTAAAAAAATGTTAATTTATTTTTTAATGAACGTTTACAGTCAAAATACGCCTAATAAAGTACATATTTATAAAAATATATGTGCCCGTTTTAGTAAAATTAAATTTCGTTAACACTTTTTTTGGTCAATCTTTTTTTGCCGTCTAAATAGATTATCAGCATCATAAAACATCGCGAACAAGGTAAAATTATATACAACATAGTAAATTTATATAAATAGCGGTTGAAGCAATTTAAGCAGTTGAAGTAATGCCCTTTGTGAAAAATCTCAATTATTTTAGATTTAATTAAGTCGCAGACAATCAAAAGATTTCATTGAATTCAAACTTTATATTTAGAAATACACTAATTTTTTTCTTTTTAATAATCTGGCAAAGATCACAATTGATAACGGATTTTGGAAGCATGTTTGGTATGCTTAGAAGCATTTTATCAAAAGAATATACTTTTTAAAATCTCCCGTCTGTTTTTAAAGTCGGTTAACAAAATATTTATCTAAATTTCATCTACCGGATAGTGACACTTTTGTTTCTAATCCTGTCGTGTGTGAAAAATCTTAGTTATCTAAAGTACTGCACAAATTTGTTTATAAACATATATGTGTATGATGTGATTGAATTTTAAAAAAAAGTGGCAGGGTAGTCAAATAGGGGTCATAAACGTCGAAACGCAGGTTGTAGTTGCAATTTCCGGGCTATGTAGAAGACATAATATCACGTATGTATATCATGTATGTATACACATATGTGTTTATGTATATGTGTATATGGATGTGTATGTATATGTGTATATGTATATTTTTAGATGTAAGTTAATAATATGTATGCATTGAACATAATGTTTGTAATGTACATATTATGTAATAAATAAAAAATTGAAATTGAAATTGAAATTGAAATCACGTGAAAGATAAATTTGAATAAATAAAAAAATAGTAGTACATATTTCTATAATTATATAAGGTTCTAAACTGAGTGGCGGAACGTGTCGGTGTGTCTAGAAGGTTCCGTACATTCAATAAATTTCTTGAAAGTTCTGGAAGAAGCATGTTCTAGAAAGTTCGCGAAAGTTCTATGACGATTCAAACAGTGTAATAAAAATCTACACGTGCAAAGTCGCGCGGGCGCAGCTAGTAAATAAATAAAAAGAAAAATAAAACATTATATGACACAGAACATATAAAAAGAATCGTGAAATTTCAGTTAAAAATTAAACCGAAAACTCAAGTACTAAAAAAAGAAGACTAGTATAATGCTAATAATAACAAACTATAATTAGAAGAAAAATATAAAAATTTTTTTTAAAAAGAAATTGTTGTTCATTCTCTTACCTTTCATAATCAAATTGAATTTTATGGATAAAACTGTAAAAATTTCAAATAAAATAAAATATCTAAACTGTATCACATTAAAATAAACAGATATAACGTTTCTCACAGTTCTGTTAATGAGAAAATTTGAATTTAAATAACTAACAGTTTGTTGAAAAGTTTTCCATTTAAATTCAATAGAATTCTCAAAGTCACAGTGGAAACCGAAAAGCCGGAGCTGGAAAATTCATTCGCTGACTAGGGGGATAAATAGTGCGGTCTCTAAAACTCAAAGGAATACTTTATTAAAATCCTCATAATTCCGCGTCTCACAGAGGAACTTGAAGAGTTGATGAAAAAAGGTTAGCGCGATATAAACCTGGCGTGAGACGGGCAGCGGCTTACTTTCTTAACAACTTGCAATACTAAATATTTTTTAATATTTCCTCCAGAGGATGAAGTTCTGCACTTTCTATAATGACTATCTATTTATTTAACGAGATTTTATTGTTTAAACTTTTTAAATTCTGTCGGTAGCTCGGCATTAAAATCATATTAACGTGATATTCACCACTAGAAATGATAGCACTAAAAAGTATTTTATATAGCAAGTGTCATCATCCGTGAACATTTCATTATTCGACCCGTCATTAATGATCATTAAATATAATATATATTTTTTACTGGCAGACTATTCTGCTTTCATCCATTCCCCATGGAACGGATTTATTCTTATTTTCTACGTAAGTTTTGCCGTTTTTATACAATACAAAATATTTATTACACTACACTACACTAAGAATATTTTGAGTATGCCCAAATTTTTCAAGAACACAATACTGGATTTTATCCCCAGGAGGACACCATTAATCAAGATATTTTATTGTAGATGTCGCATAGAGACGCAGCTATATTTTTATGTAGGATAGTAGCTATGGAAGTCTTTTTTGGGTGTTAATGAGACTTGCGACCCCGGATGTCTTAATTCAGCGGTTCCTAACCTGTGGTACGCGTACCACCGGTGGTACGCGAAAAATAATCAGTAATGACGGACATAAGAAGTAAAAAAAAAATCAGTCACAAAAATATGATTTAAACTATTTTTTTCATACAACTCATAATTTTAATTAATAATATAGGTACAGTACAGTTGTTAATATGTATAGTCGATGATCGAAAATCCAACAATCAATATCGTAATTTTTGGAATAAAATTGCCTGCGGCGCATCATTTTTTATACAAATAATCTTATTTAATTCTATGTAATTTTGTTTTAATAGGAATAAGTTGTTAAAAAAATTACTTTTTTAAATTTCCTGGTTTTGAATTTCGATAATAAATGAGCTTCGGCACCTTTTATTTAAAAAAAAATTGTGATATGTAAAATTCAAATGTTTCATTTTTACCAGAAAAAATATAATCTATGGTTTTTTTTTAAACTTAAATAAATTGAGTGCTGGGAAATAAATTCACTCTTTAAAATATATAATACAAATAGAATAACAAATTTCTCGAAATACAATCATTTTTACGAAGTGGTACAATTAAGCGTGATTTATTTACTAATTGGTACGCGAGCCAAAAAGGTTGGGAAACGCTGGCTTATGTGATCATCTTACATAATGTAACGTTCACCATTTTCACCCATGATAGACTACCACGTCTATCTAATAATTGGCAGTTGTATATACGTTTAATTAACACAATTTGTTTCGTATGTGAGTTGTATTTTTACTACCCGCACTTGCAGTCCAAAGCTTTTACATTCCCATAACAATACAGATGGCATTAGATGTCCTAATGAGGTAAGTAAGTATTTATATTTTGATTGTAGTTTTTAAGGTTTATTCGAATCATTAAATCTTCCGAATTATTAAAATTACACTAGAATACGCCTGAAAATTATTTCAATTTTTAATTTTACCTCTATGACACATCTAAAATATATTTTGAATAATGATGTCCCCCTGGAGATAAAATGTAGTATGTGTTCTTGAAAAATTTGGACATACTCAAAATATTCTGAATTTAAAAAACTGGAATAAAAAGGAATTAAAATTTGAAATAATTTTCAGGCGTATTCTAGTGTATTATGAAATTCCGATAAATAAATTATATAACATTTTTACTGATATCTTCTACTTTTTCTTCTTCATCAGCCTTCGTCTCTCCACTACTGGATACAGGCCTCTTCCTTCCTTTTCCATCCTTCCTTGTTGTTTGCTAATTGTAGCCATTTCTTTCCCCCCACAGCGGCTATATCATCGGCCCCTCATCTCTTTTAAGATCTTCCAATGCCTCTTTTATTCTCCAAGGTCTCCATTTCAAAATTCTGGGAGGCCATCTTGTAGCATCCTGCCTTGCCTCATGTCCTGTCCATTGCCATTTTAGCTTCGTTTCACGATCCATGATATTCACTACTCTAGTTCTGCGCCTAATTTCGTCATTACTAATTTTATCTCTTAGACTTACTCCAAGCATGAATCTCTCCATGGATCGTCGCGTGCATTTGAGCTTTTTTACACTTTTCTTTGTAAGGGTCATAATCTCCACTCCATACGTCATCACTGGCAGTATGCATGATTCAAAAGCTTTCCTTTTTCGGTTAATTGGGATCTCTTTGTTCTCGAAGATATGTTTGAGTTTGCCAAAAGCAGCCCAGCTCATTCCTATTCATCTTGGCAATTCTGCTGTTTGGTTATCTTTGTTCATTTTTATCTTGTGTCCTAGGCATTTATCTACTATTTCAATATTATTATCATTGATAGTGATGACTTTGTTCTCTGAACTTAAAATTTTTGTTTTCTTTATATTCATCTTAAGACCAACTTTGCTCGAAGCTTCGTGTAGTTCTTTTAACATTATACTTAGCTTTTTGATATTATTACTTACAACTAATATGTCGTCAGCAAATCTTAGGTGACTTAAATATGTGCCATCTATCTTCACATCTTTGTTATCCCAATTCACGGTCTTAAATACATCTTCTAAGGCTAACGTGAAGAGTTAAGGCGAGATTGTGTCACCTTGTCGGACACCTTTTTCTATTTTTATTTTTTCAGTTCTAGTGTCGTCACAATTATAATACTCATAGTTGCATTTTCATATATAAAGTTTACTAATCGCATGTGTCTAGAATCTGCCTTTTTATAGCCAATAAAGGCTAAGTGTATAGGTATATTACACTCTGAATCACCTGAGTTGCCTGAATCAAATGCCTTTTGATAGTCAATAAAGGCTGAATGTATAGGTATATTACACTCTGTTGTTTTCTCTATGAGCAATCTTAGAGTTTGAATGTAGTGTCTGGTTCCAAAACTTTTGCGGAAGCCGGCTTGCTTTACGGGTTGGTATTGATCAAATTTTAGCGTTAGGCGATTCGTCATGATATTTGTTAATAATTTATATAAATGGAAAAGCAAACTTTTTTACTGATATAATACTGATTAACTAACCAACCATTTAATGCTGCTTCTCCACGGAGTTAGGCAGAGAGGATGGAGCGGAACACTATTTTCTCATACACAAAACTATCACCTCATTAATAACCACACATCTTATTGTGCTAGCTCATCGATTGTTCAGACTTCTATGTGACTGTCTTTCAGTAGCTCGTTTACCCGGTTGTCGCACGCATCTTAAAGTCACGCTTTTTCCCTCTGGGGGTAGGCTGAGAGTTTGAGTTCCCACACTCTTCTGTCCTGATACTCAACTCTCGACTCATACACATTCATACATCTTCCCATGAAAGGTCTTCGATTGTCGAGGCTACTAATATAACCATCTTCTAGTGATCCATCTGGTAATTTCAAATCTTCCACGAGAATCGTCTATTTATGGTGCCATCAATATTCGCGTTATATACATGGTGTAACAGAGCTTGCTCACGATAATTCATAAATAATTATTATAACATAATTATAAAATATGATAATTAATGAAAAGATATATTCCTCCTTAAATTATTAATCGAATATGTCCCAATATCAATATAATTATATCCCAATATCAATAAAATAAACCCCTTAAAAACACTCCAAATTAATGAAATAAAATTATTTAAACATTGCAGGAAAAAATTGGTTCAAATCTCACCAAAGGTTTTATAATTTAATTTGACTTATTATATAGAATCGAATGAATTTTTAATATTAGATATGAAGTACATCAATGATGTTGAACGAAGATATCCTAACGATGGAATTTGTGAACGTTGCATTGTGTACACTGATCACTTAAGGGGGGGGTAAGGTTAATTCGTACAAAAAAAGGCAGGTTTTTATGATCTTTTTGTGATGACACAGTTAAAATCTCTTTATTAAAACCAATGCTACATTAAAGTATAACATTTGAGGAATATTGTGTAAAATTTTCAAGAAGAAATATTAAAAAATACGGCAATGGCAGCAATTATTCGGACGTGTCTCGGAAAAAAGTAGAATTGCGGTGTCCATCATAACTTGGTGCTAGATCATCTGAAATCAAAAAATCAAAGTTCATTCGTTAGATAATAGATTTTCCCAGGTAACGCTGGGAGGATTTCTTGAATTTTCAATTTTTATATTTTTTGGAACACTTTGAAGGGAAAAACGCGATTTTTTGCGAAAAATATCAACTAATTTGTTATTAAAAAATTAAAATTAATAACATATTTGAAAAAAAGTCTCCAGCGTTACCTCGTAAATTATGTACAGAAATAGTGTTCAAAATTTCAAAAGGATCGGTGTAGTAGTTTTGAAGTTATGGTGGACACCGACTTTGAAAACGTGAGATGTGGGAAAAACGCTTTAAAGTTTTTCACACTGTAAAATTCAAAATAAAACTCAACACTTATTTTATACTTACACATAATCGTCGATGCCATGTTCACACAGCAAAGAGCTTTCATCATCAGCATCTTTTTGTCCTTGTCTACGCAAAACACTTCCAATACAATAGCACGTCCGGTAGTCCTCAGGTGAGCGCGTCTCTTAGCTGCCCGAGCAGGTATAGAAAATCAGTCTGAGTATCGCTCAAATTCTCATAATTTCGTCAATTTTCCTCCGATTGACTTGAAATTTTGACACAATATTCTTGCGCTGTTATACATTCATTTAAAAAATTAAAAATAAAATGCAAAAAAAATAAATTAAAAACCTTACCCCCCCCTTAAGCCAGTTCATACAAGTTGTAAGCTTCGTTTGTGTGAGACTTCTATAATTAATCTTAATAAAATAATAATCCCGCAGTGGACAAGTCCAGTAATTGTGTTCTCAGAACACACGTACAAAATCTCGTTTATACTGTTTATTCTTTTTTGTAGATGGCGGTATGATAATTTACGAAAAGGATTAATACCATACCGGGACGTACGTATTATATAGTACATGTAGTTTGCCAAATGTTGAAGTAATATAAATACAAAGCCTCTAATCATGAGTGCCTCTCCATCATAATGTCTCCCTTTAATATTATTCAATGCTTTATTATTTTAGCGGCTCTCTCGCGATGGGCGGCTGCAGCCCCAGGACGCGGGGGGAGAGGGGGGGGGGGTGGGCGCTGCAGAATTATCGCATTACTGCAAAATTTGCAGGGAAATCTCATTAAACCAAAGACAACTAGCTCTGGAGCCGAGAGAACGTCAGAAGCAGAACAAAAGTGCATATATAATATAAGCCGGGGCGTAGAGTGAACTGACACGCTGCATCTGCCTAAATATGATACTGAAGGGAGATAACGGGATGGTAAAGGCCAAGCCAAGAGGCACGTACTCCGAGGATATTAAGGGTATAATAAAAAGCGATCGGCCATCTCGATAACAGACAAAAATAAATGAGTAGTACGACTAGGAATAAGGAATCTATAATATATCCAAAACCATTGAAAAATTCTACTCAGAACGCTACACATCACGTATTAGCCAAAAAGATTCAAAAGAAAGATTCATATTGAACGTAGGATTTCGTTACGATATACCATGTTGTTCGTGTGACAAGACATATGTTGGAAGATGATGATGATGGCATACGTCTCCCCACCGGCATGGAAAAACATTTTATTCAACATAGATTTTATAGTATAAATAATACATTAACGCGCAAAAACCAATTAAATACAACCACCGAACAGATAAATGTCAACACAATAGTAGCAACATCGAGTACAAAGCGCATCATACGGAGCCAGATAAACGCCATTAAGGCCAACAACAGCCGGGAATACCCAATGTTCAATACAGAATTCCCAAAAACCATTAAGGCTAATAATGACCGAAGTACCCAAATTTAGATTTTGACTTGCCAGACCTCACTTGGTAGTAAGCTTCCGATACGAACGGTCGTGCTCGCACTGCCCCTTGTGATGGAAATTTATTAACAAGGCACCCTGAAAATGCCTGTTGTGATTCAGGCGAAACGTTTGTTGACGAATGGTCCTTCTGAGGACTAGATTTTGACGCGGGTTACCCCCAAAAAAATAAATAGTAACACACACACACACACACACACACACACACACACATATATATATATATATATATATATTTAGTCCATTAAACTCACTCAATTCTACTGGCATACGCTAAGTCTAAGTAATTATTTAGTTCGGGGATGCTCCTATAATAAAAAATGTCGACGAATTTCGAGAACTTATTTCAAAGGCGATGCATGCATGTTTACGGTGAATTTAAAACAAAGTTATACTCTAAGGTTATTCCTATGGGTCTCTACAAACAACACTTCATGATGTCTCGTTATCTTGGTATATTATATGAGACCATCTGAATCAGATCAGATCAGTCCAATACTTTTGATAATTTTAAATAGAAACACTATATATTGCTTTCATAAAATACCATACCTTTATTATTAGTTACATTTTTAGTATTTATTTATTTATATTTATTTTATAATTAATTTGCCTGGTTCACTACAAAATTCTGTGTTAAAGCATATAAATTACGGATTTTAATACCAAAATACTCTTACATCACACGAATCACTTGGAAGCGTAGAAATAAAAAATGAACCCGGAAACTCTACAAGTTAAGCATTTAAATTTACGCAGAATTTGAAACAAATATTCCAATTTTAAACTTCTTTTAGCTAAAAATATTGTGCAATGGAAATCAAAAATCTTTGATTACCTAGTAGAGGCAAGGTAACGCAAGAATAAATCAATTCTTATTCCAAAGAGAAAAAATCACCCTTACATGCTAATAAGACAATTTGATAATCGAATGGGGGACTAGGAAGGTGATAGAGCAATCGTTTAGAACGTTAAACGTGCCAGTAAAGGTTAAAGAAAAAAACTTAACGTTTGTGTCTTTATTTA
Organism: Agrypnia vestita; assembly: GCA_016648135.1. Classification (NCBI taxonomy): domain Eukaryota; kingdom Metazoa; phylum Arthropoda; class Insecta; order Trichoptera; family Phryganeidae; genus Agrypnia; species Agrypnia vestita. The sequence continues at coordinate 70,103 of JADDOH010001449.1, forward strand.
GTTAATAATACAATTTATCATTGTAACTAATATTAACCATGCATATATTTAATATTGAATAGGTACTAATTACATTTTTTTATTCCATAATTACTCCGTATTGTTGCATTCCTATAGTCCTTTTAAACCGTTTTGTGCATTTCGTTGAATTCTATTTCTTTAGATTTTTTACAGCATGTCCATGAGTATCTGTTTTGTATATTTATTTTGAAGCATTTTGGCATTCGATCATTTAGATTTTATATTATTTTATGTATTTCTCGCTTCTCACTGACTACCTACAACTTGCAGTGAATCAGTTGACCGCCGCTATCGACTTCGCGTCGGCCACCTGTGTATAAAAGAGAGCGAGCAATTTACAATACGACACGAGCAAATACGAAAATGATTTCTATTCTAAACGAGAATGTAACAGGGCTGAAACAGGTGATTTTGGAAATGAAAATTTATTACCTAAACCGGTAGATCAAAGATCGCTGACATCGCCTTCATTTGCGGACGCGGTTAAAAAATCTAATAATACTCCTAGGAATACTATAATAGTGACTTCTGAAGATATAAATATAGACAGTGAAGAGGTAGCAAAAACAATAAAAACAAAGGTCAGCATCAGCGAGCTTACGATAGGTATTAATGAGTTTCGTAAAGGGGGAAATATCACCGTGGATTAGGTACTAATTTAAAATGCACTGAATTCCAAATTGTATGTATCTATCCCTTCCAAAATCATGTGTGTCCTATAAATTTAAAGGCTATGTTTTTTTTTATAAAATCTCTTATAAATTAGTAATCCTCGATGACTGCATTCAATTTTTTTTGGATGTTGCTGCCTTTACTTTTATACCCCACGTATAAAACCTGTATAAAGGAGACCGACCGGCCATTCCACAAACACTTTTTGCTAGACTACACTCCACAGAAATCCACAAGCGAACCATGCGGCGTGTGTTGCTATCACGTGAGTCATACCAACGATAATAAATAAAAAGACTACCTGTGTGTGAAGTTGAACAAATTTTTCGAGAAAGTGATCGATGCAATAGATACAGCGTTATAAAATATAAAATAAAAAAAATTTAAAAAGTAATAAGAGTGTGAAATCTTCTAGAAATATTTAGTAACCTTAAAGTTAACTAACAAAGTTTGTGTACAATGACTTTTTGGTGAAATAAATAAAAACTTTAAATTGTTTTAGGTGTTTCGTTTACCACAGCCACGCCCCGTGGCAATATTCATCACGTCAAAACTGACAAGTGTACAATGCTTTTATATTATAGAGATCAAACATAATTGTTATAATACCTCAAACCAACAAGCATAGACTCGTATGTATGTAAAAATATAAAAATAAGAAATTAAATGTAATACCTATTCATAAGTTTAAAAAAAACATTGTTAAATGGATATAAGCGAGCGTAAAATTAAAATGAATTGTTGAAATGATGTATAAACTATTAGTTTTAAAAAAGTTTTTATAAAAAAACCTTTTTACAGAGAGCCACATCGCTTTCACCGATCTCTGAAAGGACCGAAGTTTAACAATCAGGGCCGGTGGCGAGTAACAAAGTGTTAAGGGCGAAGTTCTCCATTCGGATTTAAACAAAAGCGGTGCGTTCACAAAGAGTACAATAAGGGTACTCTCAATCAATACGGAATTGTGAATACTTGTCTTCCAGCATCGGTTCAGAGAGATATCTTTTTTTTGTTTCCCAATTCGAAAATTTAAGTTACTCAGTATTTGTAAAGACTCGAACAGTTCGATCGAAAAATTGAGATAAAAGTAGTCAGAACGATTTGAAATATCAAATTTTATTAAGTGTAGTCAGGCTTTTTACTCCCTTTATGCGTCTGCTTGCTTGCTTGCCGGCTTGCCAGGTGAAAAAACTTTGGATCGATGTTTAACCCCTTTCCCGTGATCCAATCGAGCTGAAACTTGGTAAGTAGACTCACGGCGACGATCAAGAAGATCTATCAAATTTTCGTTAAAAAAAATTAATAATTATAGTATAATTTCGGATTTTTAGAAATTTTATTGGTTTTTTCAAATTGGAATAGAAAAGTTTGCTTACTAGCAACGACGGCCCGATGACGTCGCGGAATATTTTCTAAATTTGAATTACTCCGTCGATATACATAATAGGTACTTCACTACGAATGTCGAAAATCTAAATTGACTGACAAATGTTTTTAGAATTTAATCATCAAAGCATGAAGTGTCTTATCGAAGCTCAAAACATCTGACATTTTAGAAATATATTAAATTACTGAAGTTTAGTGTTATGTTATATGTATTAATTCGTCTTTAATTGTTGTTATATTTTACAAAGAAAGTGAGTATAATAAAAACTTGGTTTTTATGGGTTACTTTTTTTTGTCTCTAGGTACGCTCTACGACCACGAACAGTTTACTAATTAATACGTATATTAATGAATAGATTTAAAAGAAAAATTAGGTCGATACTTTATTAGACTAGATTAACACGGACTAGAATAGTGAAAATGAGAAATATTTAAATACTATAAATTTAAAAACAATAAAATATGTGAAAAAAAGAGAATTAAAATGATCAAAAGTTAAATATTTCTATACGATAGACAGTACAGGCAAGACAAAAGGTAAGGGATTTGTTTATTGCCACCACAGAAAATATATAAAAAATATAGCGTATCCTGCACATAATCTTGAAATAAATATATATTTTAAAAAAAGTATACTTAAAAATGTATTGTATAGAGCTATTTTCGTAAATAAAGACGCTTTACACAAAATATATTTAGTCCTAAACTAAATTGTGATACGTAAAATTGACAAATTTTGGCGAATTTTTAGGGATATGCATTTTTGAAATGTGCATTTCGGTACATAAAGTGATCGACGCTTTTTGGCCTGCCACAACAAATGCCCGTTCACTAAACATAGTATTAAAAATGGTTGATCGAGCCTACAATCCTTACTGCAGCTGAAGTAGAAGTAGGCTGGCGTCAGGCGTCTACCATTATCCGGAATACAGATCTCTTGAAAATACAAAGGCCCCATGTTATGCACATTAATAAATATAATTTACATTCTAATTTTTCAGGGAAACTGAGTCAACTGTAGTTCACGCAAAAAGGATGTTAAGTGTGAGAATTTGACGTGCCATATATTATCCGTGCTGCCGCATTCAGAATAAATTGTAATCTATCCAACTGAAATTTCAACAGTGCAGCATTTATGAATTTATAATACGAGTAGTCGGGCTGCCTCAGAGGAAAGATGCATACGAATATTTTAAATCTATCTTACGTTACACTAATTTATAAATCGTTGATAAAGACAAAAAAAAATTCTAGCCGTATTGAACATGCTAGTCGAATGAGATAATGAGAACAATTTAAAACATAAATGAAACTGAAATATAAATAGATGATTATTTTAGGCGACATTGGTACACTGCTCGATACGTTGGCAATACGGATTGCCGCTGACACGGCAGTCAAATTATTCGCGTTACCATTTTTTTAATTTCCCCGCGATTAAAATTGGCGTTGTAATAAATTTTGTAATGCAGGTATATTTTAATGGTCTACGGAATTATTTGAATGTGTGTAAAGGACCGTGCATAATATTTAATTGTATAAAAATTCAAAGTATTTTTTTTTAAATTATACATTTTTTACTAAAAAGTTTACCGAGGAAAACTTGTACCGAATCTACGTTTAAAATAGAACGGAAAAAATAACGCGTTTGAAAACTTTATATAATTTTACAGGAGGTTCGCGGGTAGGCTGTAATACTTAAGAACGTCGTTACGGGCATTTAATAGCTTAGTAAACATCCATGAAGAAAAAGTAAATTAGGAGCGGGGATTTGAGATTTAAATAATATTTTTAGGTTAACCCTTAACTGGTGGCCTGTACGTCTCTCAGACACCACATTGGTTTGTATGATATTTCTTCCCCTGTTTTCGTCTTCTCCCCGCGCGCCTTGATATCTTCTGCATTTACCCCGCACTTCCGCTCAGTAGTCAGCGCACCCGCGCAGCGAGGCCCGTGTTACCTGTGTGAAGCTCCCGCCGACTCACAGACGTCAGGTCACCAACAGGGAACAGATCACAAAACACCCAGGCTTGAGTAAATCACACGAGATTAATTGCGACCCCACCGGGAATCAAAGCAGGACCCTCGATATAAGAAGCCAGTGTTATACCCACTGAGTTACGAGGACCGCCAATTTTAATTTTTTATTTCTAATTTATCCAATTGTAATCCTATGTTATTTGTATATAAAACCTTGTTTATATGAAAAGAATCGTTTGTTTTTAAAAGATGACTAGAAATTCAGAAAAGTTGCTAGAATTTGGTTATTTGAATATAATAATTTCGTTGTCTGTCTATCCGTCTGTCGGTGCGTACATTGAAGGAATTAAAACTTTCGATAATTAGAGTGTGACACGCAATCAGCGCACGGCTAATGTTGCGCGATCACTCGAGAGTCGTTATTAATAATTAGTACTTCTCGTGATTTTTCACGGGTGTATGGCTAGCTTAAAATATTTAATTTGCCATTTACACTTTTTATAATTTCTAAAATGAATTATCAGTTTGATTACTTTAAGAGCAGCAAAATCGAGTAAACTTCGTCAGTGTCACGGCTTCCTAGCTATTGTGTACAACGAAGCTGGCCCGACGACGTAATAAAAACGCAAATATATATTATAATTTCAATCAAATAACCTGCACGATGCACTTTAAAATGCAGAAAGAGGAGCTCGGGAGAAATGAATGCAAATTTTATATATACCTGTATTATGAGAGGCGAAGTATGCAGCTGGCGAGGAGAGGGGGGGGGGGCGATGTTGCAGTAGAATAGTAAGTAGTGAAAAGCATCCTTCGCAAGGAAAATTAATATTGAGTATAGTTATTAATGGTTTCATCAGAATATACATTAAAGTAGGAACTCTGCTTGGAAAAACTTTTTTTTTAAACAAATAATCTTTATACTGGAAATTGTTTGGGAGTTGTTTGTATAGCTTTTGTTTACGGTCCTGCAAGAGATCGTAATAATAAATGTATAAGAACCCGATGTGATCAGTTCCATCAAGTTGGGGAGCTTGAGATGGGCTGGTCACGTAAGCAGAACGGACAGAAGCAGACGACAACCCTGTAAAACGCCTCACACTCTTTACACTACAAGAAAGAAGAAGACCAGGAAGGCCCTAACTGCGATGGATGGACTTTGTCGGCGCTGTCGCTTCCATATTCAAAATACCAAACAGGAAGAAGGATTCGGCCAACGCCCGCCAAGGGCTATCGAGCTCGAGATGATGATGATAACGACGGTATATTTTGTGTACCTAAAAATTTTGGCTACATTACATATATATAATACCTACGAAAATATAACTTTCTTAAACGTATTTCTATTTAAAATATTATCATGGAATCGTGGCGGTGGGAGTCATATGAAACAATAAAAGTTTTATTATTCACCAAAGTCACTGAACAAAAACTTAATTTTTCCATAATTTAAACTAATTGTTTCGTTTGTTCGAGATTCGAGATTCGAGAAACTTCCACTTGTCGTGTTATAATTACCTTTTCTTATCGCTCTGATTCGCTCCAGAACAATTTCTAACGTCCTCTAGAAGCAGGTACTTTCGTAATTAATTAATCGTTGGCCGATTATAATGTACACTTTATTGCCCCCGTTAGTTCGCTTCATATGTCACTTTTATCACTGGCCTTTGCCAAACGTCAAAACAAACTGATACCCAAAATGGCGTGGCCTATTTTTATAAGAAACCGTTGATTCTCGAATGTTCTAGAATATTCCTACGTAATCTAAACCCTTCCAGTAATTTTAAATTTGTTCTAGTGGGGCATCGTCCACCTAGGAACGATGACCTCACAAAAAAAGGAAATAATCTTAGACTCTTTCGAGCCTATGCCCGGACGTGGATGTCGCGCTGGGATTTACTTCGTGGGTGAGATATCTGCTAAGACTGTGGATCCTGTGGGCGTCTAGAGCTGAACCAGCCTATTTTTCTGTATATGTCCTTCCCTATAGGGAGTGTTAGTCCAATCCAAATACCCATTTACCCACTGTCCTTTCCGCCAGATCCTCCTCCTCAGCTTCTTGTATGGCGGCTCAACTGTCCCATACTTTGTATATTACTATTCTGCTTTTGTATTTAACCCTTTTATATTTCTCTTTGCTACTGTTTTTTATGATATTTTATGCTGCTATTTTGCTTTTGTATTTAACGGGTTCTTTTTTCTTTCTCTTTGCTACTTTTTTCTGATATTCTATGCTGCTATTTTTCTATTATTTTGCCTTTGTATTTAACCTGTTTTCTTTCCCTTTTTTTGTTTTTTTATGATTAGATTGAATAAAGAGAGTTTTGGTGGAGGGGACAATGAATGGGTCTTTGCAGCCAGAACCTTGCGGCGTTCGCCCTTTACACGGGCGCCGCACGGGGATGGCTTTAAATAAGATAAAATGTCAACCTGGCGACGCAAGAGTAGGGCCTATATGGGAGCCGCCGGCTCGTAGAACGGCCCTGGGAAAGTGGTGGGTCCCCATTCATTGTTCTAAATGATCAGAGTGTTGGGTAATACTAGATATGTGCAGTTCTTTTCATTTCTAGAATCTCGTAAAGATATTATACAACGTTCTACGTAAGAATTCAATGTTTATTTAAAATAAATATGATGAATAATTTAAAAATATATACCTAAAGTAAAAATTAGGAATCAAAAAATATTTGTTCACAATCGGGATAAGAATCCGGAATATTTCTTTTTCGGGAAACAGCTATTCCAATTTTAACTAACTATTTGACAATACAAAAAATTGTAATTCTCTAAATGTATTTTGAGGAGACCAAGATAAATCGATCCATTTTGGATTTAATCCGAAATATCTTCTAAACATTCTTATTTTTTTCTGTGGTGTGGTCAAGCTTGCCCTATACATGCCAACGAAGAAACGCAAACGCGGACAACCACCCGCCACTTGGTCGAACGAAGATCGAATAAGACCAGAAGAGGATCAACTCGACGACAGCATAGTACAAAACAGTGCTCAATGGAGAAAGCGGACAAGGAAGGTGACTCCAAATTAGTGAGACTAACGGTCTAGAAAGAAGATCTTTCTAACATTGTTTCGTGACCGCCGGGCGCCGGCCGCGAAATGATTTTGATTGGTGGAGGCTGACGTCCGACGTATTCTACGCCAACCGCTAGCCAGGATTTAAACATTGGCAAAAATCCGCCCAGTGACAGTTGGAAAGCTTGTGTGCCGGTGTCTTTTCTATTAAGAATTGACATTCTTTTTCGTGTTGTATCCGAATCCGTCGTAGTTCACATAAGCCTTTCGGAATAGACGGATCGATCTGTTCCGGATTCGACGAAGCCGGGAGAATTGGAGATTGAATCCGCACTCGATATACGAGGAAAAAGTTGTAAGTACAATTTTTCAGCTGTGGACGTAGTTAGCTTCGGCCTAGAGTATTTCGCGTGTCAGGAGATCAATCATTGTCGGCGGAGATTGGGAAGGAAAATATTTCTTTCGTAATCCCGACCCTCATGCGATGGTGGCCATTCCGTTCGTCATCGCACAAATACGTTCAGTTTATATTGAAAACCATGCTCTTAAATTGCAATATCAAAAAATAGTTTCTAAAAGAAAGTGTTTTTTATTTTAATGAACCCACAAAAAAAGTAGGCATCGCAGAGTATAAAAATGTATAAATATGAACTAAACCCACACATTAGGAAAGGCGGTTGGGTGATAGCGGAAGAGAGAAATTTACGTTAGTTCATGTCTATATATTTTGGTGATCTGTGTTAGGTATTTTATATGTTTATGCATTCTCACATTAATATTAAAAATTAAGGTATTTCACATTAAAAAGGTTAACAAAAGTCCACCTACATGCATGCTAGTAACAGTTAATTATCTTGTATCAGACACAACAGTAAATTATTAAAAATAATAATATATGTTAACTATACTACGTTAAAGTTTTTTTATACAGGCTATTATAGAACTACATCCAAGTTTCCAGAATTTTCTAAGTAATTTTAATATTTTTGTAACAGTGTATTTCACAACTGGGAGTAACCTGCAAATATATTTCAAATAAGGGAAGTTTACCTGAGGAACTCGTGTTTAACAAACAATGTAGTTTTAAATAATAAAAATCAGCCGAGCGCAACGTTTATTTACCAAACAATTTATGTTTACATTAATAATATAAATATACTGTGTTTAGAGGGAGTAATGAAATGAGAATATTTTCATCTAGTGAATAAATCCTACGGACTTTTTAAAAGTAAAATATTGAGACGTAATTTTTGGATTTATTTAAGGAAAGGAATTTTCGGCGCCACGATCATGAATGCGAATGTGTGTCAAAATTTACAAAAATAGAAGACTGGTGGTTGCGTGGAAAGGATGACCGAACAATCGAAGACAGGCCATTACCGAAATCCTTGTTCAAAACCAACAGGGCGCAGAAGCGTGGAAAGGCCAAGGCTAAGGTAAATGTCTACCTAAATATCTATCTATGAAATCCGGGACTGGACAAAAGGGAGTGTTTAAAAAATACATATTTGAAAAAATGAACAACTAAATGTTACTTTATTACACTAAATCACTTTAAAACGTCCGGTATGCATATAGATATAGCGCACAGGATCGCCGGTATTTGTATTCTATGGTATTGCTTCGCTGTCAAAAAATGCGTGTTCAGTGCGAAGCCGTCACGTATTTAGGTTACGAAGTTTCCGACATAATTGACTTATTTCTAAATTCTTCTAGAATGTTCAGGAGACAGGAGACGATTATGTATAGTTCTAATTGTTTTAGACTCTTATTACACCATTTACAAACTAAGAAAAAATAGTTATGCTGTAAAACTTCCTGATTTTTTGGAATGGGGCTTGAACCACCGACCATTAATTAGATCAATAAGCGAGAGTCTTAAACACTAGATCAAAAAGGTACTCTTATGTTAAGTAACTATTAATGGAGGAAAATTCTTAAGAGATCAAGATCCGCCGGGGTTGAAAATAATAATGATGATTGTGAAATGCTCTTAACACAATGTATATAAAATATTATTAAAAAATTATGTGCTATATATATTTTTTTATTTTATTTTACAAACATCTTTTTTAACGCTTCAACGGGTCAGGAGGCCCAATTACAGAAACGAAATACATCACAAAACACCCAGGCTTGAGTAAATCACATGTCACAATTATATCAAAATATGTTAAGTAACATGTATAGAAAATTATTTAAAATATATATATATATATATATAATTAATAAATATATATATATAAGCACAACATTTATAAATCTTCCTCTCCCCATTTGTCAAGTAGACAAATAACTGATGCAGTCAAAAAGAATGGGACTTATTGCTTCACTGACCGCAAACGTAAAATTTCTTGATGAATGTCGAACAATTCTTGTCAAATGTAAAGATTTCTATTCTGCGTGCCGGAAATATTGGCTTACCATTTATATGTTTAGATACTTTGAATGAAGAATTTATCGAGTTTGTCTGAAACACAAACTGATTTCTTTCTTCTTCCTTTCTTCACATTCTCCATTTTTAAAATAAGATGGTAACCTTAAATATTAGTCCTTACATATGAAATTGACGTTTCGTATGGGAGGGAACATAAAGCGGAGTTTTTTTATTATCACATATATTTATTTATCAAAGTATGTCCATTGCTATCTATGCACTTTTGTGCCATCCATATGGTAGTTCACATCGCTCCCTTTACGTAAAAAAAACCATTCGGCAACGGGAATCAATAAAATCTTTTAAGCATTAAAGGCGGTATTGGAGCGTGCCCCATCGGAGTTGAATTTTTTCCTTTGCAAGAAGTTT